>JASSUY010010791.1:0-33717 GCA_032466535.1 Forpus xanthops
ATCTCAACCTGTGGGAGTTGCATTCTTTGGATTCTCCTTCCCATTTCCCCGGGACTGGGGAAGAAAGAGGGGGGGAGTGTGCAGAACTGTTTGAGGGGGGCCTCAAACCATGACAATGTGGAAGAATATAGAATCATAGAATACTTAGGGTTGGAAAGGACCTTAAGATTATTTAGTTTCACCCCCCCTGCCACAGGTAGGGACACCTCACACTAAGCCGTGTCACCCAAGGCTATGTCCAACCCAGCCTTGAGCACTGTCAGTGATGGAGCAGTAACAACTTCCCTGGGAAACCCATTTCAATGCCTCTCCACCCTTTCAGTAAAGAATTTCTTCCTCATATCCAACCTAAACTTCCCCTGTTTAAGTTTTAACCCATTACCCCTTGTCCTCTCAGTATGGTCCCTCATGAAGAGTCCCTCCCCAGCATCCCTATAGGCCCCCTTCAGATATTGGAAAGCTGCTATGAGATCTCCACATAGCTGTCTGTTCCCCAGGCTGAACAGCCCCAACTTTCTCATCCAGTCTTCATATGGGAGGTGCTCCAGTCCCCTAATCATCCTTATGGCCCTCCTCGGCTCTTGTTCCAACAGTTCTGGTGCCCTTTTTATGTTGAAGACACCAGAACTGCACACAAAACTCCAAGTGAGGTCTCACTTGAGACAAGGGGGCTTACAAAATTACAAAATGAAAATAGAAACCTTTAGAATCAATTTTAATTAATGTTAAGTTTGATGATTTTGCTCCCACCCAGGTGTAGGACCTTGCACTTTTCATGGTTAAACTTCATCAGGTTGGCATCAGCCCACCGCACAAGCGTGTCAAGGTCCCTCTACATGGCATTCCTTCCCTCCAACTGAACCACAGAGCTTGGTGTCATTGGCAAACTTGCTGAGGGTGCACTCAATCCCACTGTCCATGTCACTGACAAAGATGTTGAACAAGACTGGTCCCAACAGTGATCCCTGGCTGACACCACTCGTTACCAGTCTCCAGATGGACACTGAGACATTGAGCACAGCTCTTTGCATGCGACCATCCTGCCAGTTCTTTATCCACTGAGTGGTCCACCTATCAAATTGATGAGTCTTCAACTTAGAGACAAGGATGCAATGTGAGACTGTGTCAAATGCTTTGCACAAGTCCAGGTAGATGGCATCAACTCCTCTACCCCTGTCCGTCAGTTCCATAGCTCCATCATGAAAGGCCACCAGATTCGTCAGGCAGGATTTCCCCCTAGTGAAGCCATTCTGGCTATAACCAACCACCTTTTCGTTTTTCATGTGTTTCAGCATGCCTCCCAGGACAACCCACTTCAAGATTTTGCCAGGCACCAAGGTGAGGCTGACTGGACTGTGTCAGCAGGGTCATACAAAAAAAAAAAAGGATTTGAATCTGGATTTTCGGTCTTAGATAAATTTTGCTGGTTCAATGGAATGCTGTGTGTGGAGTGGGGATGGAATATGACTAGACTGGGGTGTTGGCCTATGGGTGTGCTCACCAGCTTGGCAGGGCCCATGGCCTGACTGGGCATGGCTGCAGGGAGCTGTAGACCATCCCTGCTGAGGCATTGCCAGGGCAGGAGCTTTGGGGAGCTGATATCCTTTCCAATCCTAACTATTCTATGATTCTATGATTCTGTATGGGATCCTAGACCATGGGCAGGTAGGCTTTTTATATTTGTTTTTTTCCTGTCAAATAGAAGGTAAAGATGTTTATTAAAATTCGTATGAAAAAAAATCTGTCAAAAGAGAGGAACAGTGTTTATCCCAGTTGTGATACATATTTTTTTTTCTATACTAGCAGAAGATGAAAATATATAATTTATTATTTATATAAATTATATTTATAATTATATTTTCAATATATATATTGAGAAACATCAAAAATCCTTATACTTTTGTAGCAATGGGATGGTGACTACTGTTGAATAATCTAAATGTGCTAATAATGCTATTCACAAACTTCAAAGACAACTAAAATTTAAAAATAATATTTCCAAGCTATATTCCATATTCATGCTGTAATCACAAGGTATTCGTACTTACAAGGTATCCCACCATTCTGCATGTATCTTTAATCCCATTAGCTCTGAAATCTTCTTGGAGAACATATCTCCTTTACAAATGCAACCAGAACTCTTGCATCAAACTTGGAATCAACAAAAAATAGGAACTAAGTGATATTACTTGCACTCTGTTTGTAGGTACAGGTTTGATAGTTTATTCTCAAAGTTATTGGAAAGCCTCTGTGTAATTTGTTTTGCTAAAAAAAAAAACTATGCCCTGCATTACACTACTGTTGAATGCCTTTGTGCTGCTTATGGAGGAGATAAAAATCTATTAGGTATGCAGTGATTACTTTCTTAGGCTTGTATGTGAAGCTTTAGAAGAAAGAGCATATCCTAACATAAATAAGGAACATTTTAAAGATCAGATTCTAAATTTGCCTGTCAGAACTCAAAGAACTGGATAGAATCATTAATTCAAAAGACTCCAGCACAGAACTGATGATAAAAGTTTTTAATTTTTTTTTAGAAAATATACCTAAGAAGTAGAAAGCTTATCAAAGACCAAACAAAAAAAAAAAGCAAAGAAAAACAAAAAAATCCAAATGCACAAGTTTATAGTGAGTAAAAAAACAAAACCAAAGCACGCTTCTGTAGCCACACAGCATACAGAGAGGACTGTTGGAATGACTGTTTATCTGGAAACAAACTGGCCTTACAGTGAGACAGAAGAGTCTCAAATAGAAAAATATGCTTGCAGTGTTATGATTAGAAATTATAAAATGGTTTTCAGAAAGAGTACTATGACCCATCATTCTTAAAAATTTTAGAGGATACCTCAATGCTATCAAGTTTCTAAGTCTGTATTAACAATATTTGCAAGCTTAAGTTTCAAATCCAGTCTTTGTTTTGCTACATTATTTGGAACTTATTCCTGTCAAGAAAGATATTGATGAAGTTATACACATAGCCTGGAAGAAAGCCAATTAAAACATGGAAATGTTGTAAATAGGAAGCACAAAAATCTTCATTTTTTTTTCAGCTGGAGGGATTTCCAAGGGGACTTACCAGACAGAGCTGAATACTGTGCTGAAGTGGCTGAGTGATTCGCCATGGAGTCTTATGAAGAGGAAGCTTTAATATGTCTGCAATTGTCTGCACAGGTATGGCTATAATAGAGACCTATGACATTACTTCTAGAAGGTTCATTATATCATACACAAAAGATTGTACTAGATTGCCATAGTGATGTATATGGGTAGCACTAAGCTAGCAAAAACAACTATAAATGTAGAAAGCCACCCCTTATAAAAGCAGGTATGATTAAGGATAACACTGAAATCCCTTTCTTTTTTATAATTCTGATTAGTGCTTTAATTCAGGGTTCTAATGAAGAGGATCCTTGATTTTCCTGAAAATATTATATATTATGCTGCCAAGATAATCTGGACAAAATTATATAGCCAGTAATCAAATGCTGATGAGCACTGTCTCTTAATTATGCCATTCACATAAAAGCCATTTTGAAAGGTAAACTTGTCCAGCCTAATTAGTGACCTTGACTTTCCATCTTCCCTGTTTTGTGTCTATTTCTGACTATTCTTTACTTTGCAACATTTTCTTCTTTACAATCTCATGGACAGAAATTAAAATGCAGTAGTTCTGTCTTATACAGAAAACATTTTTTTTCCCCACAGTTTCATATGAATGACTTGAGATGATAAATAGCAGCTTACTACCTTCTATCACTGAGGTGATGGGTAAATACATTTACGATCTCTATAGAAGCTTTATAGATACAAGCCCCTGAGTATTCATTCGTTTTATGTGCTCTCTGATAATTGTGATTCACTAGACTATTGCCACACAAAATCAGTCCAATGCACTTAGCAACAAGGTACAGTTTGTGAAAAAGTAATCAATTATGTAAAAGAATAGGAAAGCAAGCAGTATATAGTAATCCTGAAGATCTTTGCTGCAAGCAGAGGTAGCTTTGATTGGTTGTATGTAGCACAATCCAGGAAATGTCAGCGAGGTACAGAATTAGTACTAGTATTAAAAAGTTTTCTAATCTGCAGACAGCTACTGTAAATTGAACTGTAAGGTAAAGATGCAAATTCAAGCATTATCTATACAGAAATGCCTATGTGTGATTACACTTGAATTGTGAGCTCAAGTACTGCACATTTGTAGCAATAACCTTCAGATGGCAGGTGGCAGTCTAGTTTAACTCTCCATTTCTTGTGTATTTTCTGTCCCTATGGTAAATTTTCAACAAGTGTCTTGATGGTCTATGAACTGGTTGATATATTAAATTGAATAACAAAAAAAGACAAGCTTTCAGGCAAATATTCATAGAAATGTTGCAATTGTTGTGAAAGTATGGTATTTGTTTGCCAGTTCCACCTTGAACATGATGAATGGTTATGATGAAATATTGCAGAGGAAATTCAACAATATGTGGTAATTTTAGAAGTTAATGCAAAGGATACCAGTGTCACTCCTCTTCTAACTGATTATTTGATGGACATGTTTTCTCTCCTTAATCAGTGTATCATCACTACTTTGAACTTTTAGTTTGTGTCTACTTCATGATTTACTCCCTGTGAAAAAAAATAATTAAATGTAGGAAAAAAGGAAGTGTAAAAAGAGATGAAAGGACAAAGCACCTGATGTAAAGACAAGCTGGTCTTTAGAAGCAGTTCTTTAAAAGTTTTGATGACAACTTAAGCTATGAAAATAATTGCAACATCCTTGTATCACCATGTATTAAAAAAAGAACCTCAGTGCAATAATATGGATTAGTGCGACTTACCAAGAGGTCTTTTTGATTTATTGCAGAACTGAATTTAAACTATTTTGGGAAATGGCTTCAAATTTTAAATATTATTTTCTCTTTCTACCAGTTACAACCATAAGTCAGAGTTGCAGCATCATGCTAGAAAGCTGGGAATCTCACAAAATTTCAATCTTTTGGTTGTGTGTCGCTTCCACATAGTGTTACTGTGCAGTTTTACACTTCATGATCAGTTTGTCATGATTAACCTAAAAAGAAAAGTTTGAAGGGAGTCATCCCTCACAACACTTCCCATTTAAGTAGTTGTTAGAGGAAGCATTTTTAAAAACTAGCTTTAAAACATCTGTTCTTCCAATATATACAAATCCTAAGATTCTAATTTGATCCTTCATTGTCTTTAACAGGAAAGGATTATGAGGACCCAAATATGGTTTGGCAGTAAGAATAAAGCTTCTAGAAATGTCTTTTATTCAGCATTGTCTATAGAAATCACAATGTTCAGACATAATATCACAGGTCATTTCTATATCATGAATGAATTCTGCTGAGGTTGAATTCTTTTTCAAACTTCTGGCTCAAAGTTACCAAATTTTGTGAAATCTGATTATTTTTCACAGCAGATCTGTGAAATGACTGTTTATGCTTTGCAGATAGCATTACCAGCTTTCTTGGAGATTTTATCTGAAACTGTAAATTTCGTAGGACTTTTACAATGTACAATGAGTTAAATTTTATTTTAAATATTAATTACTGCATTAAGTAAAGATCATCACTTGTTTTCCAACCTGAAATTTCCTTCAGTTCGTAGCATTTCAATGGATTTGGAAGAGTCATGATGTTGCAACTGAATCTATCTTTCTGTCTGTCTAGCTATCTATCCACCTATCACAAGTTACTGCTATGGCAATTTTTAAAAGACTGACAAAAAAGGACAGTTTTAAACTCACCTTTACTAAATTATTAAAAGCATTCTTGCTAGGATTTAATTCTTACATGTCATCAGCATTACCTATACAAAACTGTTAGCATTTTCTAATGCAGTGAGTATAATGGGGATGATGCTGTAGAGACATCACCGATGGCTGTGGTCCTTGTTCATAGTCACCACAGTCAAGGTGATCAAGCTTGAGAGCTCCTCAGTGAGAGGTGTCAATCAGGATTGGCTTATCTTCCAGTTTTCTGCATTGATGATGGATGTTTTAATGCTATTATCATGCTCCCCTCCCAAGACCAGATATTTTCTCTGCTCTGTGTACTGCTTATCCTGTTTTCTTCCATCTTGTTAAGCATTATTCTAGCACTTTCAGCAGGATATACTTGCATTGCTAACATACTAATGTAAAATTTTGTCTGGCTATGTCATCACTCTACTGTAAAATGCTAACATACTGGTTTTAGCTGCACCACTTTAGCTCGCTTACTGTCAGGTCCAAGGCAAGCTGATATATTAATTATATCCTAATAAGTACATTTCTAATTGACATGTGTCACTAACCTCTGCATTGGCTACAATGACAGGGCCTCTCAGTACTTACAGGTTAAAGCCATAGTTTGCATTTAAGAGTGTAAATGTAAACTACTTGGCAAAGACAGTTCTATTTTGAAAAGTTTATGGAGTCTTCCTACTTTACTATCCAGCACAGCATAAGAAACAAAATTCTTTGATGTTTTTTTGCTGCTGCTAGTCCTTCTTTCTTCACTGATGTGCTGGCTTTTGGTATCTTGTATCAGTGTAAACTTTTTTCTTAAGAGAAACTCTCCCTTAATGAAGAACTTCTGTTTGCCTTAATGGCCTGCTTTCTTTTCTGAATGCCAGCATTTTTTTTTACTCTATGGATAATCATTATGATATTTCCATGAGGTTGTTCAGATTTTTGAAAATAACCATGGTATAACTGTTCATTTTCTTTATACTTCCATAAACCTTAGAGAATTTGTTAAGGAACTTTCAGTTTCTGAGAAAATACTCTGTCTGGTTTAGTGTTGTGCTTCTATATATATGAGTAAGAAACTGTTAATGGAATCCAATGGCTTCTCCTAATTCATAACTATTAACAGACGGCAAATAAATATATGTATTTTTAGATAAAAGAAGCTAAAACATGAATTGTTGAAATGCTTTCAAAAATTGTTTATGCCTGAGTGGGAAGATATATTGTGGATGCATAAAAGGTTCTACAAATAAGCATGGGCAATGTTGTTGATACTTAAGATAGATTCTTGTGTACTGTTCTGACAGATCAATATGTATTTGCATAGTGTAATGGCAGAGTCTGCCAGCTGATAGCCACAGCAGTTTATGTAGCAACCAATGTGCAGCCAGAAGACTCCAGGTTACTTTCCCCAGGTGAACAAATGGATTTTTATTTTCCCTCTTATTAATACCGCTATTATTATCATTATTATAATTCTTATATCATTAAAGATAACCTTGTAAGACTGCATAAAATTATGAGCCCTGCTCAAAAATCATCCAAACATTTTACATTCCAATGTGTAAAATTGAAGTTGATGCAAGTCTTGCATCCTCTAACTGTCCCTCCTAATAGAGGCTTTCTTAAGTTTTCTCCATGTGTTTCCAGTCAGGAAAAGGAGGTTTCTAAGGACGCAACAACTAAGAGAAGAAAATAATAATAAAAAAATGGCCTTGAGAAATAGTAGGTAAAAGAATTAGTATTGCTTCTGGGTCTGAACTTCATCAAAAATACGGCAAAAAATTACTGCAAAATCTTTCAAGCCTTGGTGGTACTCCCCTTCTGAAAAGTTACCTAATTTATTTTTTCAATCCAATCAATTCACTTTGGGAATAAATCTATCAAAAAAGTTTTAAGTTGGAGATATTTTCCAAACCTGGAGTATTAAAAGAAAATAGGAGTCTGAAAAAAATGCATAGTCAGGGAACTAGTCAAAAAGATTTTAAAAGGAAGTTAAAGTGTTTGTATAGTCTCATTCTTTGTTCATTTGAAGATCAGCACAGTCCTCAAGATAAAACAATCAGCCTGAATTCACTGTAGCCCTAGTCTAAGAAAGAAAAAGCAGATCTGAAACTGAGTTTTTCAGTCTCCCGTAGTGATGCCAAGCTCTTCTTGCTTTCTTTCATCTACCTCTCTCTGACCCACACATATAACTCTGGAATGAGACTGATGTGAGCATATACTTGGGGAAATGCTGAAACCTCACCCAGGTTGTTGTAGTAGGACATGATTTATAAAACATGGAAATATTTCTTTTTGTTTGCTTGTTTCCTTCTTCAGAAAAAGAGAAAGATTTCTGATAGAAGAGAGGAAAGGAGGAATAGTTCCTCCCAAGGAACTATTAGCAAATGGTTTTGCAATGGTTTTCTGCATGAAAGTGTAGGTCATCCACTGAATTCTACTACTGTAACAGAAGTGCCATTTGGAGGCTGGAGTAAGGATAATGTTTGCTTTGCATTCCTTGATATTCTTATAGAAATAATGTACTTTTTTACTTCTTATGTTTTGTGTCTGCAAAAGATTATATTTCCTCATTCAGCAGAAATTAATGTGCTGAACTATTTCAAATTTCAAGTAATCTATTTTTGTAGAAAAAAAACAGCCCAATAAGAAAAACAGTCTAACATCATGTTCTTTAAATTAGTTAAGGGCTAGTAAGGATGTTTTTAAGTTAGTACACTAGCTGACAATTTGTTATGTGGGAATAATGCTCCTGGCAATATGTCTCATTATAAGCAGGGCATGATAAGCAACCAGTATCTGAAAGAAACCTGGATTTTAGTGAATATAGCTTGTTTAATCAGATTTATTCTTTTGTTTTATTCTTTTATTCTGAGACTGTCGAACACTTTACATTGCACAAGTCCAGGTAAATGACATCAACTGCTCTACCCCTATCCATCAGTTCTGTAGCTCCATCATAGAAGGCCACCATATTGGTCAGGCAGGATTTCCCCTTAGTGAAGCCATGCTGGCCATAACCAACCACCTTACTGTTTTTTCATGTTCCTTAGCATGCCTTCCAGGAGAACCTATTCCAAGATTTTGCCAGGCTCAGAGGTGAGGCTGACTGATCTGTAGTTTCCCGGCTCATCCATTTTCCCTTCTTGAAAATGGGGCCTATATTTCCCTTTTTCCAGTCATCAGGATCTTCACCTGACTGCCAGGATTTTTCAAATATGATGGACAGTGGCTTAGCAACTTCATTTGCCAGCTCTTTCAGGACCCACAGATGGATTTCATCAGGTCCCATGGACTTATATGCGTTCAGGTTCCTAAGATGGTCTCTAACCAGATCCTCTCCTACAGTGGGCCTAGGGTCTTCATTCTCACAGTCCCTGTGTCTGCCTTCCAAGACTTGGGTGGTGTGGACAGAGGATTATCTGGTGAAGACTGAGGCAAAGAAGTCATTAAGAACCTCAGCCTTCTCCAAATCCAGGGTAGCCAGTTCTTCTGGTAGCTTCTGAAGAGGGCCCACACTGTCCCTAGTCTGTCTTTTATTTGCAGTTTGCCTATAGAATCCCTTCCTGTTATCCTTAACATCCCTAGCCAAGTTTAATTCTAAGTGGGCCTTAGCTTTCCTAACCTGGTCCCTAGCTTCCCAGGCAACATCACTGTATTCTTCCCAGGCCACCTTTTATAAGACTCTTTTTTCCATCAGATTTTCCTCAGCAGGTCCTTATCCATCCAAGGATGAGAAAGTTGGGGCTGTTCAGCCTGGTGAATAGAAGGCTGTGTGAAGATGTCATAGCAGCCTTCCAGTATCTGAAGGGGGCCTATAGGGATGCTGTGGAGGGAGTGTTTATTAGGGACTGTAGTGATAGGACAAAATATTCCTCTGAGTGTTGAAGAAGCACACTGGTAATAGTTTGCTGGGCAAACCTGCTTATTATGCAGACAAGTACTTAGAAGCATTTTATGTGTGACAATAGATTCTCAGTAATTTATAATTTTCCTTTTCCTCTCTTTTGTCAAAAGTCCAGATTTCTTTTGGCTTTGAGTAGCAGAGCTACTCATAGTTTGTAATCTCCATGAGATCCTCAGATTCAATGCTATAGATTTGATGTGTTTAGGTTTTGTTGGGTTTTTTTTCACTTTTAGGCATTCACATATTTCTCCCTTTCAAAACTGCAATGTATGAAAATGTTACAAGGTATAAATTATCTTCTAAGAAAAAATATTTGAGTATGTAAAGGTATTTTTAATACCTAAATTACTTGAGCAATGTGTACATTTAACCAGCATATAGTTAAAACCTTTTAGACCTACAGACACAAGGTGGTAGTATCAGCCTTTTGGAATAATTGTTTTGGTTGGCAATGCTTTTACTTAATAGCCTTATTCCCTCTTCTTTCCAAACAAGAGCTAGAGAAAATCATTGTCATTTGATTTTAGTCCTGCTAATACTGAGCGTATACCTAAAACTACTCACATAACAGTCAGGTTGTAAACTGGGAAACTACAGAAATTCTTTTGAAATCAAAGTACAAACCTTTTTCTCTCCCAGCAAGCTAGATAATATTATATTTTTTTGATTTATCACATTTCTTCATAAATTCTGAGACTATTGAGGAGTAAAAAAAAATAGAAAAATGGTAAGGTAGAAATTCAGACACAGATTGTCTTAAATATATTGTGTTTACCATGAAATATGAACTTAATATCTCCAAAATTCTGACAAATTAACAGTCATGCATAATCTGTTTGGAATCTATAGGTACTTTATAGAAATCTCACAAAGAACAGTGATCCTGACTGCTAGGTATTGGTAGCCCCTCTCTTTTGAAAACCATCTTATTAAGAAGAAAAAAACATGGTTTTATGCACACAATAGTCATAGCAGCATTAAGAAAAATAGTTCTGAATCTTCTATTTGTCATTTGTCCTTGTTTTTCAGGAAGCAAATGAGCATCATTTTAAAATAAGAATAGTAAGATTTTGGGTCAAGGCACAGGCTAGAAATATAACTTTTTGCTCTGGGAGGTTGGCTGTAGTATGGTATCCATCATCACAGAGTTGCACAAAATAATAGCACTTTATACCAGTGATCACTCAGTACTTTTCTGCTATCTCTAAGAACTACAGAATACTGATACTTTTTTCATCAGTTTGTTGTGGTAGTTTTTCTGTTCTCTCCAGTCATCACCTTATGATATTGCAGCAAGATCAGTCCATTCCTTTTCACCTGTTGTCATGGTTTAAGCTGTAAATCATGCAGCTCACTCACTCACTCCCCCTACTTTCTTCCCCCCACACTTCAAGGTGTGGGGGGAGGTGGAGAGAAGAATCAAAAGAATGTAGTTCCCATGGGTTGAGATAAGAACAGTTCAGTAACTAAGGTATAACACAAACCACTGCTGCTACTACTACTAATAATAATTATAAGGGAAATATAAGGGAAAAGCATACAACTGCTCACCACTCGATTACCGAGCCATGAACTGCCCTCTTCTGGGTTCCTGCCCCCAGTTTTACATCCTGGGCATGACGTGCTGTGGTATGGAATACCTCCTTGGCCAGTTTGGGTCAGATGCCCTGTTTCTGCTTCATTTTGGGTTCCCCTCCTCCCTGGCAGAGCATGAGACTCAGAAAGTCCTTGGTCAGACCAAAACATTCTAAGCTGTAACTATAAACACCGGTGTTACCAGCGCTGAAAGTCAAAAACACAGCACTGCACCAGCTACCAAGAAAGAGAAAAATGACTGCTACTGCTGAACCCATGACACCTGTATAAGAGGAAATGGTCATGTGTGTGTCAAAAATGTAGGATGATGGCATGGTCAGGTGAGGCAGGCTGCCTAGGACTGTGTCAGGCGAGGATTTGGATATCTATAAGGATGAAAGCTCCACAAGCTCACTGGGCAGAACCTGTCCCAGTGTCCAACTGCAGTCTGACGAAAAAAAAGGTTTCTTCCTTATTTTGCCTCATTTACTTCTCTCAAGATGCTGTATAACATCACTGCAGCCAAGGAGCCAAGGCCACTTCCAGCTTTCACATGCTCAGCAATTTCCTCCTTTTTGATAAGAATTCAGTACAATAAAGTCCTTGCTTTTACTGGTTCCTTGATGACTTGTGTTAGGAAGTTATTGTCAGTACATTCCAGAAACCTCCTTTCCACATTTTTAAGGTTCCACCTCTTTAAAATGCCTATTTATATAGCCCATCTGTAGCATACTCTTGTGTAGTGTTCCTGGTAATGAATCTCACACATAAAGAAAGCATATCTGCTTTTCAGTGGACAGTATTTGCTTTTCACACTTGAAGTACTAGGACAGCAAGATACAAACTTCAGAGTAAATTATGTATATGGAAATTAATCTTTGGATATGCAGAAGGTCTTTTAGGCTAGACTTATCTTTCATTATTGAATTTATGTTTCTAGGAATCTGACTTTATATGAAGACACATAGTCTAATACAGAAAATACAAAATAAAGGTTATCTTGTCTGTATTTCAATTATTTTTCCATAAATTGATGATGTAGATTACGCCTAACCAACCACTTACTGTGTGTATGTGCAATATATGATATTGTGGTCTAATTGCTTTATGAGCATGAGTTTAGAATTCCTTTGTTACTCATATGACAAGCATACAAATCAGAAGTGCCAGCTTCTCCAAATGAATGCCAATAAAAACCTGTTATGAGTCTTGAGGATGGATTATCTGTGACAGGATGATTGAGCAGTAGCTGGAGAATGGCTGAATAAGAATAGCTCCTGGAAAATCAGCTCAGCAGTTTGATGACTGAATTTTAATTAGGAAGCCTGAATATTTTCTCTAGGACTTTGTTTGAACTTTGTTGAACTTGAGTGATCTGATTCAATTTGACTGGAGCTATGAAAAGTTCTCAGTCATATCTAGGTTAATTCTAGTGTGATTAGAGATAAATTATGTGTATTAGAATTGTAAATATTATAAAATCTATTCTCTCCATTGATACAGAATCTGACAAAGGACTTGAATTATAATATTTCAGTAGCATTGGTGAAAGCTTATTTCTTAAGCAGGGAAAAATTCTGCTGTCAGAAGTTTTTTTTGCATTTCTGCCATGTTGGTCAAAACTAGATTTTAAGATGCTTCCAAAAAGAACTCTATTCCTGCTAAGTGTGAAACAGATCAAGAAATAGAAATTCCATAAAGCTGTGCATATGTGAAAATTTAGGTCTGAATCCAGGCTTCTTGAAATCCAGATCCAAGCCTTTCGATTTAAACCCTCTGAGCAAAGTAAAGTAACAACAGCTTTAGCTTGCAGCACTAATAGTGTGAGATGAAAGAAATGCCAAGATTATAGACAGGCATTAATTCTCCCCATTCAGACTTAACTATGTCAATACTTCTTTCTTAAATTACATTTTCACTGTAAGAGAGAGACTGCCACTTTTCATCAGTTGCATTAATACTAAGTGCTCCCAAATTTCAGAATGAAATAATTATGTTAAACTAAGGTGTGATCAAAAATAGTTACAGTTATATTGATTTACTCTGTACTCTGAGAATGGAATTTGTGAGTTTGGCAGGTTTGTAAAATAGAACCTTTTAATAAATCTAGAAATATTAGTTACTTTATAAAACCCGGCATTTAAGTATTCCATACTGCATTTACTTATTAGAGAAATCAAAGCACTGGCAGTTTAAAAATGCTATGAATTCATAACGATGTATTTCTTGTTTTGCAGTTTATACCCTCTTTATGCAGGAGCATTTTTCAAGGATAAAATTAGAAACAGTTAAGCAATTTACTTTGGATCTGGTTGTAACAACTACATTGAATGTGAGAAGAAAAATTAAATTATGAGTCCTGGTATATATGTCCCACTCTCAGTAGGTTGGTTATGGACATAGAGAGTGGGGTCACATCCAGATTTTACTTTGCAGGAACATCCATTAAGTCCTCATGTAAGAGAAATGCTTTAGAAATATAAAATTTGACCCAAAGAGCTTTTTTTCTTCACCTTCCCTCCTTCTCTTCCTTCTCATAACATGGTCTGAAAAGGCTTAAATCTATGGTTTCAGGCATTTTTTTCAGTTGTGATTTTGTTTTATTTTCCATTAAAATTTACTGTGGATCTCAGAGTACAGTTGTTCCACTTCTGTTTTGTGGTTTGGTGATACCACACTGTAAGAAGCAGTATAAATCTAAGATCAAGACTCTAGTATTGACACTTCAGCTGATTAGGGAGATAATAAATTTCCACTCTCAGATTTTTATAAATCTGCGAGATATCTCTTGTATCATTGCACTATATAAATTTATTATGCTCCGCCATGAAATTAACTGTGTAGCATAGTTCTTGTTTCTCATAAGTGTTATTTATTCTTTAGCTTTATATATAAGCATAGCTACAAATATAACATCCTTTGTGCGGTCCTCAAAAGGGAGATTTGCTTATGGAAAATCTTCTCATGATAATCCCAGGAGCTTGGTCTGATGGTTTCAAACTCAATAGAAAGAATGAGTTCTGTGATTAAAATTCAGAGATCAGAGAAGTAAATATTGACTCGTAAAATGAACTGTATAGCTATTCAAGATATCTGTTAGGGTTGTAAGGACAAAAAAAAAAAAAAAAAGTGTTACTTTGCTCAAATAAACAATTTAAAACCAGGTATCATACCATTTTTAAAGAAGAATAGCCAAAGTTTCTGTGCTGTTTGCTATAGCTTCTCCTCTTGCTTTTCTAGCTCACACTTAATAAGCAAAGCAGTAGATTTTTTTTTTCTTACTGAACTATATTTACAATAGGAAGTTTATTTCTCTTTCAATATTAAGGCAAGAAAGGATACTAACCTTAGATAAGCAATTTCCCTTTAAATTTAAAACCATTGCCCTTCATCCTAATGCAACAGGCCCTCCTAAAAGTCTCTCCCCGTTGTTCTTATGGGCCCTTTTAAAAAGAACTGAAAGGCCTCCTTGGAAGCTGCTCTTCTCTAGGCTGATCAACCCCAGCTCTCTCAGCCTTTCCTCACAGGAGAGATACTCCATCCCTCTGATCATTTTTCTGGCCCTCCTCTGGACCCTCTCCAACAGGTCCATATATTTCCTACACTGAAGTTTCCAGAGCTTCATACAGCATTCCAGGTGGGTTCTCAGCAGAGCACCTCTATTGATCTGCTTTCTACTCTCCTTTGGATGCAGCCCAAGATACAACTGGCATTCTGGGCTGCAAGTGCATGAGGAAGAATAGGAGACTGACAGCACATTCCCGCATTTGCTGTTTTATAGCATTTGACCAATGAAAAAATACAGAGAAATCACAAGAAAATCACCTGGTTCCTGGGGTCTGCCCAGGCTCCTCTCTTTTGCTCTGTGGCACCCTGATAAAAGTTCTGGATGTCCTTCCCATTTGATGCCTTATATTTGTCTGTGTTGTCTTACACCTAAGGAAAAAATCAGAACCTCTGCATGTGATCAAAGATTCTGTGTAGAAGCATTTTAACTCCTTGACACTGTTTAGAAGGTTACAGGCTCTTTAGGAAAGACAGGCCTCATAGGCAGGGAGAAGGAGTTGCTGTTTATGTTAAGGATAAGCTGGAGAGCATGGAACTCTGTCTGGGGACAGGTGAGCAGTCAACAGAGAGTTTCTGGATTGGGGTAAAAGGGAGAACAGTGATGGGAGACATTATTGTGGGGAATCTGTTACAGACCACCTGACCAAGAGGACTTGGTGGATGAAGAGCTCTACAGACAGATGGGAACAACGTCACGCTCACAGGTCCTCGTTCTCATGGGGGAATTCAATCACCCTGATGTCTGCTGGAGGGGCAGCATGGCCCGGCATAAGCAATCCAGGAAGTTCCTCACTTATGTAGGAGAAAACTTCCTTCTGCAAGTAATAGAGGAGCCAACGAGGAGAGGTGCCATGCTTGACCTCATCCTCACCAACAAGGAAGGACTGGTTGGAAATAAGATCTGGAAGGAGACCATCTTAGGAACCTGAATGTATACAAGTCCATGAGACCTGATGAAATCCATCTGTGCGTCCTGAAGGAGCTAGCAAATGAAGTTGCTAAGCCACTGTCCATCATATTTAAAAATCCTGGCAGTCAGGTGAAGATCCCAATGACTGGAAAAAGGGAAATATAACCCCCATTTTCAAGAAGAGGAAAAGTGGGATTGAGTGTGCCCTCAGCAAGTTTGCCAATGACACCAAGCTCTGTGGCTCAGTTGATATGTTGAAGGGAAGGAATGTCATCCAGAGGGACACTGACACACTTCTGAGGTGGGCTGATGCCAACCTCATGAAGTTTAACCATGCCAAGTGCAAGGTCCTACACCTGGGTGGGAGCGATCCCAGGCACAGCTACAGGTTGGGCAGAGAAAAGACTCAGAACAGCCCTACAGAGAAGGAGCTAGGGGTATTGGTTGATGAAACAATTAACATGAGCTGACAGTGTGTCCTTGCAGCCCAGAAAGCCAACCATATCCTGGGCTACATCAAAAGGAGCGTGACCAAAAGATCGAGGGAGGTGATCCCACCCATCTGTTCTGCTCTTGTGAGACCTCACTTGGAGAATTGTGTGCAGTTCTGGTGTTCTCATCAAAAAAAGGACATGGAACTCTTGGAACAAGTCCAGAGGAGGGCCACGAGGATGATCAGGGGACTGGAGCACCTTTTGTATGAAGATTCGTTGAGAAAGTTGGGGCTGTTCAGCCTGGAGAAGAGAAGGCTGCGTGGAGATCTCCTAGCAGCCTTCCAGTATCTGTAGGGGGCCTATAGGGTTGCCTGGAAGGGACTCTTCATGAGGGACTGTAGTGATAGGAGAAGGGGTAATGGGTTCAAACTTAAACAGAGGATATTAGGTTGGATATAAGAAAGAAGTTCTTTACTGTGAGGGTGGTGAGGCACTGGAATGGGTTGCCCAGGGAAGTTGTGGATGCTTCCATCACTGGTGGTGTTCAAAGTTGGGTTGGACATAGCCTTGGGTGGCATGGTTTAGTGGGAGGTGTCCCTGTCCGTGGCAGGAAGGTTGGAACTATATGGTCTTAAGGTCCTTTCCAACCCTAACTATTCTATGATTCTATGATTCTGTGTATGAACAAGAGGTAAATATGATCTGCTATGCTTAAGTACAATGAGATTATTTAAATTATTTTAATTATAATTCTAATGCACTGTTGTTCAATTTAACAACCTATTCTCAATATTAAAGGTAAAATCCTAAATGGAAATGTAAGAATAATTTTTATCAAGTATTACGTGGTTATTAGACAGAAAGATACATACACAGAACATGGAATAGATTAAAACAGAATAGGTGCATACCATGAACAGAATGGATACATGTCAGTAAACTAGGCTGACAAATTGAGATCTGAATGGAGGGCTCCACAATACCCATGACCATATGATCCTAATTCCCATGTATTCTTTTATAATAGTGGAATGCAGAAACCACATATGGAGCTCTTACATGCATTTATTTCCTGTCCTGTCTCTGTGTCCTCCTGCTTCATGATTCCTTCCTGGTAGAACATGGGATACTGCAAAGACATCGATTAGGGTAAGCAGTACTTAGCAACAACAAGAACATTGGTGTGTTATCAGCATTATTCTCAGACTAAAGCCAAATCACAGCACTGTAAAAACTACTAGGAAAAAATTAACTCTGTCCGAGTTGAAACTAGGGCATTTCCCTATGGAGGCTACCTAAATGTTGTGCCTCTATCAAATAATTGGCAGAATACCAGTCTTCAATGCATGTTATTTTTTATCCAAAAAGAAATCTTGGGTTCTAAAAAAAACCCCAGCCCTCACAGACCTATTTAACTTCCATTAGATATTTCAGCAATTTGGCTGTCTGTCTTTCCTGAAACCTAAAAGCTTGGTTGTCATAAACTGGAATGGCGGATAGTCATAGTTAGTACAGTGGAATAAGGCTGGGGATGAGAGGTAGGGAGAATTAAAAAAAACTCTGTTCGTGCTCTGTATGTGTTGTGTATTAACACTATCTTGCAGATGAAGTTTAAACCTTTGCATGTGGAATCATATTGCCATTCTGTCAATTTTCACTCATATGTCCTCCAAACATTTGAGAAAGAAAGGCTGGTTAAAATAATCTGTTGCAGTTTTTCAAACACCAGGCATGTCTTACTGACAATTTACTACTGTAATATTTTTTGAGAAAATAATGTTGTGAAAAGCATAGCAACTTACTGAAAAGTGCTACAATAAAGAATTTAAGTGATTTCAGTGAACTCAACCAAACTGGTTCTAACTACATTAATTCAGTTTGAATTTCAAATACTCTAAACCACAGAAAATCAGGAGCCTATTTTGGAATGTATTTTGTACATTGGAGAACAGAGAGAATAAAAAACTCCCTGGAGTGAATGTAGGCTACTAAAATATTAACCAGAATGAGAAGCATAAAACTGTCAGGCAAAAAAATTCTCCTGCCTCCTTCCCCCATATTCCGCTTGAGATCTGTTTTAAAAAGCATTATACCAGCAATTATATGCCTAAAAGAAACAATTCTGTGTATTTTAAATTTGCTTTAATATGATTCTAAGATAAAGGTATTAGGAAGGCAAAAGAAAATTTAATTGAATGCCTGATTTCAGGAATGCAATAGAAAAAAACGTGGTAAATTGTGCATTGAAATATGACAGGAAAATGCTCAGCTCTGCTCTTGGTGCCCAAAGAAGGAATTTCTTGTTTCCTTTTCCAGTTCTTATCAGAAATACTGTGGTCTGCAGGACTAGGGAAGTAATAATCTCCCTGTACTGAGGCCTGTAAGGAGTGACTGAGGGAGCTGGGGTCATTTAGTCTGGTGAAAATGAGGCTGAAGTGAGACTGTATTACACCCTACAACTACCTGAAAGGAAGTTGTAGCAAGGTGGTTGTTGATCTCTTTTCCCAAGTAGCAAGTGACTGGATGAGAGGAAGTGGTCTCAAGTTGCACCAGGGGGTATTTAGACTGGGGAGTAGGAAATATTTCCACAGCAAAAGGGTTGTCAAGCATTGGACAAGGCTGCCATGGAGGTGGTCGAGTCTCCATCCCTGGAAGTATTTTGAAGACATATAGAAGTGGCACTTAGGATCACAATTTAGTGCTGGACTTGGTGTTAGGTTAATAGTTGGACTCAATGATCTTTCTTTGCCAACTCAAATTATTCTGTGGTTTTCAAAAGAAATCTGTTCTACTCTGCTGGGCCCTTCAAGGGATTGTATGTCCTCCCATCATCTCTCCATTCAGGTGAGAATGAGGACATTAAACTTAGTTTATTCATTAGGTGGAATGTCCCAGCTCTCACCTTCCCAACAGCAAATGAGTCACAAAGCTCTACTCTGCTGTATAGAGCAGTCTTTTCCCATTTAAGCCAAACACCTTGGTCTAATTTCCTGTTTATCTGGAGTCAAGGAAGAGAAGAGTTGAGACAATCATCTTCCTTCATGCACTCTTTCTTTCTCTTTTAGTGACACACACACATACCCACACAATTTTCCTGAAGTGCCATGGGAAAAAACATGATGCTCTGAAACTGTTTGAATGCTGTTCTTTCTGATATATTCTCCATACCATGCAACACCACAAACTGAGGTAAATCACTGCGTCCAATCCCAGAGCTGTAGCAATACATCTTACCAGAAAAAACTGTGGTCCTCAACACACCATTATCCATATACAGTTATGATCTAGTCTCCTCATGAAAGTACAAGAATAATACCTGTTTGGGCTTTTTTCAAGTGCATCTTATTTTAAAACAAGAAAATGATTCACATAGCCATTTCAGGTCTAGGAGCCAAAAAGATTTATACTCTAAGTAAAATCTAAATTAAATTCTTAGCAGTAGCATCCATGCTGTCTCTTCAAATATGATTGTTTTCTTTTGCCATAATTTACATTCTCTGAAGCTTCTTTAAAAGTGGATAGTTCATGACAGCAGTGTTAATGACTTTTACGTCTTTGAAGCTGCTCACTGGGGAGTAAGAATTAAACAAAAATCTTACTAGGACTTTTGAAAGGAAAAATATTCTCTGTAGTAAATAGCTGTTTTGCTTTTTGTTGGACTCTCTTGAAAATGGGGGTCATATTTCCATTTTTCCAGTCATCAGGAACTTGACCTGACTGCCAGGATTTTTCAAATATGATGGACAGTGGCTTAGCAACTTCATTAGCCAGCGCTTTCAGGACTTCATCAGGTCCCATGGACTTGTACGCATTCAGGTTCCTAAGATGGTCTCTAACCAGATCCTCTCCTACAGTGGGCCTAGGGTCTTCATTCTCACTGTCCCTGCATCTACTTTATGAGAGTTGAGTGGTATGGTCAGAACATTTTCCGGTGAAGACTGAGGCAAAGAAGTCATTAAGAACCTCAGCCTTCTCCAAATCTAGGGTAGCCAGTTCTGCTGGTAGCTTCTGAAGAGGGCCCACACTGTCCCTAGCCTATCTTTTATTTGTGATGTGACTGTAGAATCCCTTCCTGTTATTCTTAACGCCCCTAGCCAAGTTTAATTCTAACAGGGCCTTAGCTTTCCTAACCTGGTCCCTAGCTTCGCAGGCAGCATCACTGTATTCTTCCCAGGCCACCTGTCCTTGCTTCCACCTTTTATAAGTCTGTTTTTGTCTTTGAATTTTCCTCAGCATGTCCTTATCCATCCAAGGAGGTCTCCTGGCCCTCCTGCAGCACTTCCTTCTAGTAGTGATATATTGCTCCTGAACTTCCAGCAAGTGATCCTTGAATATCAACCAACAGTCTTTGGCCATCCTGCCCTCTAGGTCTATATCCCACGAAATCTTACTGAGTAGGTTCCTGAAGAGGCCAAAATCTGCTCTCTTGAAGTCCAGGGCAGTGAGCTTGTTGCATGCCCTTCTCACTGTCCTGAGGATCTCAAATTCGACCATTTCATGATCGCTGCAATCGAGGCTGCCCTGGAGCATCATATTTCCAACCAGTCCTTCCTTGTTGGTGAGCACAAGGTCAAGCATGGCACTTCTCCTCATCGGCTCCTCTATAACTTGCAGAAGGAAGTTGTCTTCCCATATAAGTGAGGAGCTTCCTGGATTGCTTATGCCGGGCCATGCTGCCCCTCCAGCAGACATCAGGGTGGTTGAATTCCCCCATGAGAATGAGGACCTGTGAGAGTGAGGCTGTTACTCTCTGTCTGTAGAGCTCTTCATCCACCAAGTCCTCTTGGTCAGGTGGTCAGTAACAGATCCCCACAATAATGTCTCCCATCGCTTGTTCTCCCTTTAACCCCAATCCAGAAACTCTCTGTTGACTGCTCACCTGTCCCCAGACAGAGTTCCATGCTCTCCAGCTTATCCTTAACATAAACAGCAACTCCTTCTCCCTGCCTATGAGGCCTGTCTTTCCTAAAGAGTCTGTAACTTTCCATTCCAGCATACCAGTCATAAGAGCCATCCCACCATGTCTCTGTGAAACCTATGATATCATACCCCCATAGACATGCACACATCTCCAATTCCTCTTGTTTCTTCCCCATGCTATGGGCATTTTAATAGGGGCATCTGAGCCGAGCTCTGATTGAAGCCGGCTCATTGGCTGGAGCAGCTGGAGTATCTCTACACTGCTCCGAACATTTATTATAGGTGCTGTCAAGTGACTGGGTGTGTTGGGATGGAACGATGCCCCCTTCCCCAGCACATCTAGTTTAAAGCATCCTTGACCAGTCTGGAAAGCCTCCTACCAAATCCACTCTTCCCTTTCTTTGTCAGACCAGCTCCACCAGCCCCCAGTACACATGGCCTACTAAACTGAGTCCTGTGTTCAGGGTACCCAAACCTCTGACAATGGCACCACCCTTCTGATCATTCATTAACCTGGCCAATCCTCCTAGCCTTTTTAAGGTACTCCCCTTTATCCTGGACAATTGACAAAAAGACAGTCTGATCTCCAGACCCCCTAACCACCTCTCCCAGAGCTCTGTAATCCTTCTTTATGTTCTCCAAGCTACTGCTATCTATATCAGTAGCACCCACATGGATCACTAGAAGTGGGTAATAGTCAGTGGGACCGACCAGAGCAGGCAGCTTCTCTGCACCATCCCTGATCCGAGCCCCTGGTAGGCAACACACCTCCCTTGTGCCTGGGTCAGGCTGACAGATGGGTGCCTCTGTTCCTTTCAGAGTAGGCTCCCCTGCTACTACGGCGTGCTGCTTTTTCCTGGCAGCACCAGTAGTGATCCTCTTTACCAGTGCATCAGCTGGCTGTTCATGGTGCAGTTCCGGGTGGGAGTGTGGTTCCTCATCAGCCCCCTTCAGGACAGCAAAGTGGTTCTGGGTAGGAACAACAGATTTAGGAGGATACCCCTTGCTTTTAATTGTCCTCTTTCTCCTTTATTTATTGTGTGTTTCCCAGCCTCCTTACCTGCATGAGCGACAGTAGATCCTTGAGGCCCCTGCACAGTCAGGTCCTGGAGCAAGCAGCACTGTTTCCCCTCAGCTTCCCTGACACCTTTCAGCCCAGTGACAGTGTCCCGCAGCTCAGCCCCTTCTGCAGGAGGACCTCCACCATGGAGCACAGAGTGCAGCCCTGCACATTGTGCACGCTCCTCTCAGGAGAGCAGTGCAGGTGCTCTCTACAACCCGAGCTCTGCACCGCAGCCTCCCCTCTCATCGGCTCTGTCTGGGTGCCTACACTGCCCACCGCCGGGGCAGCCAGAGCAGAGCTCCCAGGCCGGACTCTGGTCATACGGCGAGTGCTCACCATCCCGCTCACCATCCCGCTCCCCTGCCTGTTCGAACTGCCCCGCAAACTGCCTCGAACCCACCCTGATTGCTCTCTCTCCCTAGGGCAGGTTTTTACCCAGCCAGGACTGATGCCGCTCCTTCTGTCGCTGCCCCCTCTGAATCAGCTGCTCTCGTCTGCCGAGCTGCCGGCTCCTGGGCAAGCCCTGTCGAGGACCAAAGACTCCCTCGGTGCCTGTTGTCACCTCAGCAATATAGGTATAAATGTTAGTAAGCCACTATTAACTGTTCAAGTTTGTTTGTTGTTTTTTTTTTTTATAATGAAATGTGACTTACATTCAAAATAATGTATTGAAGGCAGTCTTCTGATGACGTGTATATTATACATGGAATTAACTAACTGCTAATTCATAACTGTGCTGAAAATTTATTTTCACTGCTACTTTAAAAGATCTTTTTTGGGGCATCTTGTCTTTCAACATACCTGTGCTACTATTATAAAAATGATATAGCTTTTTTTTCTTGGTGGGTCTCAAGAATTCCAATTATGAGATGTTATATTAAGATACAGAACTCCAATTCTGTCTATGGTGTTAAACCAAATTAATAAAATGCAGCTAAGTGAAGCAACTGGCTAAATATAGGAATCTATATAATTGGAGATACTTTAATAGAGATAATTTTTAAATGCAGCTATGTGAATTTGGAAATTAAATTAATGTACATCAAACACAGTAAATAGATTGAAAACTTCTGGAAGGTTATACATCAGATCTGGTTGTGGTTTAAGGATTTTTTCCAAAGACATTTAGCTGCTTCAAAAATAGCATAAATATTGATAGTATTTTTTTTTCTTTTGAACTGCTTATGATATTGTAGCAATGCAGATTTTACATGCAACCACATGTTAATATAACAAACCAAAACCAAGCAACCAAATAAAAACCAAGCTTTAGCCTATAGCAATACACCTCAGTTCATTCGTTTTAATTGTGTTTGTATTTACTGTCCATTCAGAACTACTGTGCTAGGAGTTCATATAAACTAGGTATACTGGCTAAGGACAGAATCACTCTTCACACATAGAGGAACTATTTATCTCCTTAGGCTGGAGTAATAAATTAAAACAATGACAAAAAAAGAAAATATGAAATGACAAACCATGAACTTGTGACTGTCCATACTCCCATTATAGGTGATGACTTAATTCAAAACATGGAAGAACAAGTCAGAAGACTAGCATTCACTTCAATGGAGTTTCAGAATGGACTTCTACTGTAAGGATACTATCTTGGATCATTTGGAGGGAAAAAAAATTGTCACAGTAGACTGCTGCACTCCATGGTCATAGAGCCAAAATGAATTTACTTTATTCCCTGGAGACTCTATTTAAAGATATTGACCCATTTGGGGAATATTTGACAAAAGTACCATTCAACAAAAAAATTGATGAAATACATACATCATTAGTAACAAAGACAAATGTGTAAGAATATAAAGATTAGAAACTTGAGTGTGTTGTCAACTACTGTAATATATGCTGGCAGCTGTTTTAAGTGATGTAAGCTTCTATTTTGACTACAGTACATGTCTGAAGACAGCTAAAGGCATATTTTGAAATGGCAGCAGTAATCAAACATATTTTTTTAATTTATGAAGCTTCTTGAATACAGCAAAAGCATAATATGAGCTCTACATCTACAGGTTTTGGGTAATAAGATTTCATCACTATTACTTAAATTAATGAAAGTATATTGATCTTCTTTTTATTGTCCTAGTCATAAGAAAATATTTTTAAGATTTTGGGGATGGTGTTTGATAGTGTTTTGAGTAATAGCATGATTTACGTCACCAACAGTTATAAACAGAATGAAATCACTGATTGCTCTTCATTGGTTTTGGGGAAAAATCCATAAATTAATATTATGACATTATTTTCTACTTCTTCTGACACTGAATGCACAGTATAGCTGCAGCTTTTTGCAGATGATTATTTACCAGTTGCAAAATGATGCTTGCCATCACTAACCCTAAGTCATGTTACACACCAGTTTCTAGAAATATGCAATATTCAGTATTGATCTCCTTATAGCTGTACATCTAAGCACTAGTTCTAAGCAGCCTGTGGCAAAAAAGGAATTAATAGAAAAAGTATGAATGTTAATTTTAACAGCCTTAGCTAGTTTAAGAGAGAATTATGAGATCAATACCTTGCGTTAAGAAAAAATTATTGTTGTTGCTTGTAATTAAAATTGTTAATCAAGAATCCAGGACAGCTTCGCATTTGATATAACTAGGGGACAGACTCAATGAACTTGGTCTGAAATGCTGGCTGAAATAATGTTTGAAGTATGTAAAAATCTAAATTTTCCTCAAATCTTCACTTCTTATTACAGACCATGTACACATGGACTGCAGGGGCGTACGGCTGGCAAGGGGACTGAAACATGTTGCCTGGGGAAGAATTTAACCTCAGACATCAGCTTAGAACATGTTGATCGTGTTAAAAGTAATACAGATATTATTTATTTAAAAAAAAAAAAAAAAAGAAAAAAAAAAGAAAAACTCTATTCCAAATCTGATAGTTATATTTGAGAGAATTTCATGGATACCTATTCCATCTGTATTTTATAGTTATTACTGGTTACAATGCAACTTGTGAAACTGGAAAATCCATGGCATGACTCATCTATAGAAATTTCATTTGGCATCTGAGATCAGTGGTGTATTTAATTCATCTAGAACCATAGATAACATCATTTTAATTAAAAATGCCAGCAGAGTAATTACTTTTTAAGCATATGGCCACAGATAAGAAAACTGAATAACACTTAAATTGGGTTTGCAAGAAAATGAATTTGCATTAAAATGTAGCTATTAGCCGTTTCAGTGGCAATGTGGGAGATCAAGGCTATGGAT
Source organism: Forpus xanthops (assembly GCA_032466535.1). Classification (NCBI taxonomy): domain Eukaryota; kingdom Metazoa; phylum Chordata; class Aves; order Psittaciformes; family Psittacidae; genus Forpus; species Forpus xanthops. The sequence goes on from JASSUY010010791.1 coordinate 25,353, forward strand.
CTTTGATCCTTAGGTTGGGAAATCTGTTTTATGAGAGGTGATATATTTGAGCTTTAAGGCAAATGGAGTCTCAGTGATTTTTCTCATCTCAGTTTCAGTCTATTTATTGTCATCACACAGAGTAGTATTTTTTCTTTTTGAGTATCGGGCAAATGGCCTCTTTTAAAATGACAGGAAAATGCCAGGGTTCTGTACTTGAAGCAGGCAGACAGTCAAGACTGGATGTGAAGGGACTGTTTAATTTGCTTTCTTCATTAAAGAACAAGCAAATAAGCAACAAGAACAAAAAAAAAAAAAATTAATTCAGTTAAAGTATAGTAAGGTATTAAGAAGTATAAAATGAGTAAGAAATCACAGGTGACTCTTCCTGAAGTCTTCTTACTACCTTTCTAATTCAAGATATTATTCTTTTTTTCAGATGACAGCTGTCCTGTTAATAGCCTTAAAAAAATATTTTTGTTATATTCAGAAATAAATTATTCCATTTATTTTATTAATTCTTTTCTCAGCTTATGTCTAAATTTTCAAAACAAGTGTATAAAGATTAACTCTTGTGAAGGTACCAGGATAAAAATGGGATGCTAGTTTTTTGAAAAGTAGCAACTTTTATTAATTTCTGCTTTCAAGAATTACATTTGTCATTGTTGAGACAGCCAAAAATACACATAAATGTATTTTCAGTGACTTAGTAGGAAATAAAAATAGATAGATAGATGCTTTATTACTACAAACCACTGCTTATATACCTTTTCTAACACACGTGCCTTTTTTAGCCACTGGTTAATATTAGTTAGCAATGGCACATTATTGGATGACCCTTTACATCATTACTAAAGTCCATTGTTTTACCACGTTCTTCCTTTGTAGTTAGTTACTCCTTTTATCTGACTCGCTCCTCCAGATGCCTTCTACTTTCCCACTTGGATGCTTTTGATGCTTCATTTTTCATGGATGCACATTAACATCTTTGAGACTGAGTTCTAACTTCATGTCTTCAGTCAGGGAATCCATGGGCCTACCATAGCCCCCCACCACAACATTTAGTATATAATCTCCTAACAATAGTGAGTGGGAGCTGAAAGGGTTTACTGTCTGTCAAAAATGTTCTGAAGCATGATTTCTGGGCTCACTTTAGTTCAGACCTACATGTTGTATAAGTGCTTTTACTTTATCAATGAGAAACGATGCTTTTACTGTCCATTCTTACAAAAAAAAAAAAAAAAAAATCTAGCTTTTAAAATGTACCAAAATACCCATGCTCTATGTGGGGATGAAGAATACTTTCCCAAAATATGATTTTTGAAAATTATGAAGCCTCTGACATGTTCATGCAATTGGACTTTGATTCACTAGAAAGCATTCTGAAGTGTAAGATCATTTTAAACTTGTATGACAGCTGAACATCCCAGTTGAAGACAAAGTTGTCAGGTGACATGAATATAACTGTTTCAACATTTCTTATTTTTTTCTTTATGGTGATAATTGAGCCATTGACAAATTAAGCTCCAAGTTTTTTAGCTAGAAGGTTGTTCTTGGTGAAATTGTGAATGTTATGTTGAGATTAGTATTTAAGTAATGCTGAAGGAAGGAAGATACTTCTTATTGCGAGAAAAGATGCAAGAGAACTGAAAGAAAGACACTGGAAGAAAACTAGCAATATTCTCATTTAAAATTACATATCTTTTCCCAACTGGATCTATCTGAAATGTTACTGTAAACCTGTACTTCCCAAAAGATGCACCAAAAGTGCTGTCAGATTTGACTCATGTTAAGAATATGGCTGAGGGACAAATAATCATTTTATTGTAAAATTTAAATGCCTGTGTATGTTTACCTATCATCTTACTATTACATAGAAATCCAAAACCCAAATAAATCAAAAAACACATTTATTGCATATTTTTAATGGCATAGTGCTTTTAAAATCATTAGAAGCAAGTTACAAGAGTCTATGAGTAAGATTATATGCCTTTTATTTTGTTGTTTCTTTTTTTTTTTTTCCATAGGGTAAATAGAACAATTGCCACAAGAACTTATAACCTTCTCTACCCTTTTGTCTTTTTAGCTTCTTACTTTTTACTCAAATTTGATTTTCATATCCCAACATGAATATCCATAAATGTTTATTATTTTTGAGATTTCTTTCACTTATAAGAAATGACATTTCTGGTGCCATCCCGGTAAGCCTAAGCATTTTCTATTGCTTACCATCAAATTTATATTTTGTTTCCTATCAAATTGAAAGTGAAGCATCAGTCAATAAAACATACAGTAGATCCAATGATTGCTGGTTCACAAGGACTCTGTGTACCTTCTTGATCATGTTCTTGTCTTTTTAGCTGCAGATTTCCAGGTAAAGTTGTTTGGTTTAACTTCACTGAAATCCTGAAACTGCACTGTGCAGTTTGCTTCCCGGAAGTGTTGATTTGCTCTTTTAACACATAATCAGTGTCATGAAAGTTGGAAGAGATGTCCTTTACAGAGGTCCTCCTGTCAAGCCTCCTACTGAGAGCAGGTTAATTAGGGCAAGTTGCTCAGGGCTGTGTCTAGGACAGTTTTGGATATTGCCAAGGATGGAAACTCAACAACTTCTGTAAACAGCAGTAAGGTTTCTCTGAGGTCCATCTCGTCTTAAGGCTGAAAAAACACAATTCTCTGAGATTCTCTCCATTCATGTGATCTAGTCCCTGACTACTGGACTTGTTACAGTATGTATGTTTGTCATCTATTGGAAACCCCAGAAGTGGACATAGGACTGCAGACATGACTTCATGAGGACTGAATAGGGTCCTAAAAGAATAATTTCTCTGGGCCTGATGGCTACCCTCATGATAGTTTTAGCAGTACTAGTTCAGTATTCCCTTGTCCTTCCTTCCCACAAAAACATGCTGCTGAATTATGTTCAGCTTGTCCGCTAAGATCCCACACCTTATGCAAAGCTTTCTTCTATCCAGCTGACACAGCCTGTTGAGGGTCATTCCATTACAGATGCAGAATTTAAAATTGCCTTATTTCATTGAACTTCATGGGGTTCCTGTCAACACATTTCTTCATTTCTTCAAAGTCTAAAAGTACAACAGCCCTGCCTTTATACAACCCAGTTTGGTACTGTCAGCTACAGAATGTGCTCTAAGCATCTGTAGCAATTATCTGCCAGTTGGATCTTTTTACTGCTCACTGCAACTCTTTTGAGTCTGGCAGTCCAGGTAAATTCCTATACTGCTTACCCATCCAGTTCATATCTGTTTATTTGGATTACAATGGTACTATAGGACCCAGGTGTAAGGTCTGGGTTCTGTAAACAACTCACTGGTCTATGTCTTCCTATACCAATTCATTCATCTCATTATATAGAAAACCATCAGATTGGCAAGGCATGCTCTGCTCCTTAAACTGCAAGCTTTGGTTTTCTTTATTGCAAGGACTTGGAATTTCTTCTACCTAACTGATGTAACTGTAATGAGTAAATACAGATAAATATCCAAACATGTTCTGAGACTTCTCAGCAGATGATCCTCCTTCAGATGTTTCTCTATGGCAAAGAGATTTTCCTTTGCAACACACACGTGAGAGTGTATCTGATATTACTGGAGTACTGCAAGCACTTGAGGTACTACTCCAGATTCAAATTTGGCAACTATATGAAAAATCACAAATGAGCATAGATGTATTTCAAACAAGCTTAGAAATACGTTAATGACAAGTGTCATGCATGACATGAATGTTCACAGCTGCTACTGTAATTGCTTCACATGGCTCAAGTACCCTCCCTTCCTAATAGACAAATTCAAAAGGAGGCTAACATTGAGGTAAATGCAGACTGAGTCAGTTAGGGTAAAACTGATGATAGGTCCAACAGCTTACAAAAAAAAGTCTTCATTGAGCATGCCTTTTGCCTGTAGAAAGTAGAAAATTATGAAAACTGGAGGTATTAAATTTCCTTTTGGGGAAGATTTCACTTCTCCTTTGAGCGAATTATTCACTCATTTCACAGAACACCAGCTCAGCACTCTTCTGTGCAATCATGCTGTGCAATGGTTTTTACATAAATGGGACAAATAATAGATGGTGTAATCCCTAAGTATTGTTTTGTGTTAGCATTGCCATCCTATTATGTATTTTTATCACAGACAGAAGAATGCAGCTGTAGTAGAAAGCTCTATTCAATGTTCTCTTTCTTCTTCTACTTCTCCATCCTCATGCGCACCCCCTTTCTTTTTTCTCCTTTTTAGTTGCAAATATAAGATATCCTACCCTTCAGATAGGTGAGTCTCATGTTACACCATGAAATTATGGTTCAGTGTTATTAGATATCCCAAAACAACCATTTCTCAATTGAATTAGTCATTGCAGATGACTTGTATGAAAGCAAAGACAGTTTTAGTATATATGTGCGGAATGCTTGTTTGCTTTTGGAGGGAGGAGTTATAATATCTGTAAAAAAATTGCTGTTCTAACAGTGTTTCCTCTTTTCTAATGGCCTTCCTGTAGAAAGATCTACTCAGGTTCTTCTTTTGTAGCTAAAAGTACACTTATATTATTAAAAGTATGTATTTGAAGTCACATCATTATAGAAAATGTTGTAAGGCATTAGGTAGGGGTATGTCACAAATGGTACTGTTGAAAAATACGAAACTTTGGAAGGAGCACTATTGAATAAGCAATTTTTTTCTCATTTTTATAATTAGATTTAATTTTAACAGTAAAAGAAGTTTGATACTGGCTGGTTAGATCTGCTTGTAATATTTTTGAGTGTTTAAAAGATTAGGACATAAAAGAGTTTTAAAAACTCACATAGAAATCTTTGTCATTTCATTTCTATATCAAGTGCAATGAGAAATATATGCAGAATATTTTAGACAGAAGAAAAAACTCTAAATTCTGATGCCTTCTTTTAGATGAGTTCTGTAGGTCAAATGTGAGGCTAGGTAGATCTATTACTGCTTTTGGAAATGTATTGAGAAATATTATTTTGATGACTGGTGTGAATTTGGCTTTATTATTTGAAGTACAGTTTTCTAAGCCTGAAATAGACATGAACATAGATATTTATATTTGTTGCAGATCAACTTTTATTTTTTTTCTTTTTGTTAAAAGTATTTCACAGTAATAACTAGTACAGAGAGCTTTTACTAACAATCTAGAAAAAATATATTCTCAGTTGTTAGCAGGCAAAATATGACTGGATATCAAAGAGCAATTAACATCATATATCAGTGATAAAAGACTTTCTAAAACAATCTAGAAAAGGCATAATTTTAGTTGTTAGTAGGCAAAATATGACTGGATATCAAAGAGCAGTTAACATCATGTATCAGTGATAAAAGACTCTAGAACATAAAATAAGGCTGTCTAAATAGAGTTTTACATGATCCATTGGCTAGAAACTAAGTAAGCTTTCTAAACCAGGCTTTCTAAAAGTCCATTAAGTTGAATATGAAATTTTCTTCTTTCAAAAAGGATACCAGCCTGTTAGGTGCTTGTAAGAGCATTAGAATTCCAAGGAGTTTAGGTCAGGCATAGGGAAGGAACAATATCTCAGGCAGTTCTTTGCATGGTATGTTCGTAAAGATTTTGTTTGTATTCTTTCCAGATAAAAAACCTTAAGAGAATTTTCATCTGGATCTGCATTGACTGGAGAATGTTTCTCTTCAATGAAAACAGCAAATCTGAACAATTAGGAACTTCTTTTTTTCTGTTTTGTAAACTGAAATTATTTCCAGGGACCAGGAAATTAATTGATAGTTTCCAAGAATAAAGATAAGACATCATAGTCTTCTGCTTCCCAAAGTGACATTAACCCTTTGATTGTTCTCTATAAGGACCTGGTCTTGTAAGCATTGATGTTTACTACTATGAGAATGATGGACTTCTTTAGCATGGAAAAACAATTTTGTGTATGCATCAGTGACTACTGATGCTGGACTTGTTTTCCTATAGAAGCCTATGCGGGCATTTCCTCTGAGATGGATGTTTGCAGTCAGGATTTTGAGGCAGAGGCAATACAAAAAGCTAGATTCTATCCATCAGATATCTTTCATGCTTATCTCAAACATCTGGTTTTAAGTGGAGCAATTCTAAAATTATTGAGTGAAGGGGAATATTTACACTTTTTCATGTGACAAGAAGTATACTGAGTATAGTCTCCTCTCTTTCCTCAGAAGCTGCTGGTAAATTTTTACTTGCCCCTTTGTTAGTGTGCCAACATTTTCCACAGTAAATTAGCATCATTTTGACCTCATGTCTTTTCTAATTCACTGCAGAATACTCCTCTTTGTTCTATTGAAAGAGAAAATCCTTTAACTGTGAAATTCATTTTAGCTTTACTGACTTCCATGAATTTCATTAATATTTAGCAGCTGTATTTTTAGTCAATTATGTACATTTTCATTCCTGGATTTCTAAAAAAGAAATATAACTGAACATTAAATTAACAGGATTTAAAACTGCGATTTCTGAATATTTTACAAAACTTTATCAAATTAATATTTTCCATTTTTCTCCTTAGAATTTTCTGTCTTTCAGACAGTAACTACATTCAACTAAACTAGTTACAAATTCTTTCTAAAAAGTTTCAGACACTTTATTTTCTGATTTTAATAAAAAAATTGGAGTGAGACAGTACTTGGAATTTTTCTAATGTGCAATCATACTCACTGCCCTGAGCAACCATTTTATAGTTTTTACACAAGGGAAAATTTCTAATCATTAGTTTCTTTAGCTAATTCAGAGACTTTCATCATTTCCTAAAATATAATTATTAAGTAGGTTAAAATTTCTCATTATAATATTCACTTTTTCTTTCACACACTGCATATTTAAAAGTAGGATGCTTACTTTAAATATGGAGGCTTTTTAGCACTGTCATATTATGATTTTTCTTAGTTATTATTGGACCAATGTTCTTTGTGATTGAATTTTGAGTGAGAGGTTATAGTTGAGTTTAATGCCCTTAGTCTTAAATTTTATGTTTAAACATTCAGGTGCTCAACTTTTTTTTTTTTTTAGTAAGAGCCTTGGTAAATATTCTTCCTTCTCCATGTTCCAGCAGACACTTTCCTCAAGCATCACCGTAAGTATAGTTTTTAACAGTTCTAAAAGAACTTGATGTGGAAAGCTGTGAAGTCCAGAGAATTCATCAGTAGACTTAATAGCATAACACAAGCTATGTGATCTGTTGAATTTACAACACTTTGCACTGAAGAAAAGTTGTGGAAAGGTATTAGTTTATTGATTTGAGTTTTGTACCTAGGTAAGTAAACCAGGTTGAAGAGCAGTTTTCAGTTATGGTTTGTTTGGCTGTTATTTGGCTGTTATTTTTGGGGTTCTTTTTTTTTTGGTGGGTATTTTTTGGTTGTGTTTGTTTTGTTTTGTTTTTTTTTAAGTAGCATTTTGCTTTGCTGAAATTTTCCTTTGTCTTTCTTTTTGACCTGAGTGCAGCATTTTTAAGACCAGACCTTCTGTCTGGTCTTAAAAATGTCAAGGGTTTGAAGGTTGCTTTTATTTTTATTATAATTTCATTAATGTCATAGGTAATACTTTATATCTCTAGGAATTTTGTCTCTTTGCTACTCATCACACAAATTAACCTGTTCTGTTGCTAACAGAATGTGGTTTTATGTGTCTTTCCTGTGCACATACTTCCTTTGCAGTTTTTCCTTTTTTGACTTGCAGTCAAACATTACTAATTCTTTAATGTCTCTTACTGTTTGCTAAAATGCAGTTGGATGATACAAGTTCACAGGCAATAGTGAGCCTTCTTTTTTTGTGTCTTGCACACACGCGGATTAGCTAAGGTCTTCAGTGATTATGTGGATCTCTAAAAAGTCAGGTTTTCTGTGTTAACTGTTATACTCCTTATTTGTAGTTATTCTTACTGTTTGGCTACACCTGACCACTTGTCATGGGTTCAGCAGCAGCAGTTGTCTTTCCTCTTTAAGTAGTAGCTAGTGTAGCACTGTTTTGGATTTTTGGCTTGGGAGCAGTGCTGATAACATCAGTGTTTATAGTTATGGCTTAGAATGTTTAGGCTGGCTGAGGACTTTCTGAATTTCATGCTGTGCCAGGTGGAAGGAAGCCAGGAGGAAGCCGGGCGGAAGCAGAGACAGGGCACCTGACCCAAACTGACCACAATGCTATTCCATACCACAGCACGTCATGTCCAGGATGTAGAAACGAAGGGGAGAGACCGGAAAAGATGGTGGTGCAGGGGGGTGTGTGCAGCACAGCCGGAATTTGGTATGAGGTGATGGGGTGCACTGCGTAGTCGAGCTTGGTATCAGGTGATAGGGGGGCACTGTGTGGCGTGGCTAGATATTAGGTGAAGATCTGTTGTATTCTCTTTCCTTGTATTTTCTCTTGTATT
>JASSUY010010793.1:0-30295 GCA_032466535.1 Forpus xanthops
AATGGGTTGCCCAGGGAAGTTGTGAATGCTCCATCACTGGCAGTGTTCAAGGCTGGGTTGGACATAGCCTTGGGTGCATGGTTTAGTGTGAGGTGTTCCTGTCCATGGCAGGGGGTTTGGAACTAGATGATCTTCAGGTCCTTTCCAACCCTATGATTCTCTGAGCTAGTGGAATGCAGTGCATGTTTTCTGTTTGCATTGCCTGAATTGCCTATTTGAAATGCAGTAAGTAGATGACTTACCTTAGATGCTGATTTATTCTAACCTGATTGAGGTGCTCTCTGTTAACAAGGGTTAAGGGTTTCCTATTAGTAGTACTATACTCCTAGAGCTTCGTGTGTGGAGGACTAACATGTTTTCCTACTGCAATCACTTTTCATCTGAGTGTGTATTTTGTTCCATTCTTGAGTATATCTCAAGTTTCTTCTCTCAGTCTAAGAGTTGCAAAGTTTTTCTCCCTTCTGTATCAAAAGGCCTTTTAAGTGGAGATACAGAGTGATGGTAATGGTGATGGATTTGGTCAGTATTTGTACACAAAAATTTTTAGCTATCAAAGTTTAAACCTGTGGAAATCATAGAATCAGTTAATTTGGAAAACATCTTCAAGATCAAGTCCAACTGTTAACACAAAACTGCTGAGCCCACAACTAAACTATGTCACAAAACACCACATCTACGTGTCTTTTAAATACCTCCAGGGATGGTGACTCTACCACTTCCCTGAGTAGCCTGTTCCAATGCTTGACAGCCCTTCTGGTGAAGAATTTTTCTCAATATCCAACCTGAACCTCCCCTGGCACAACTTGAGGCTGTTGCTTTTTGTCCTATCACTTGTTACTTGGGAGAAGAGACCAGCAGCCTCTCTTCATCCTATTTTCAGGTAGTTGTAGAGAGCAATGAAGTTTCCCTTGAGCCTTCTGTTCTCCAGACTAAACAACTGCAGTTCCTTCAGCCATTCCTCATCAAATGTGCTCAAGACCTTTCACCAGCTTTGTTGCACTTCTTCAGACTCGCTCCAGCACCTTAATATCTCTGTTGTAGTGAGGGCTTGGAACTGAACACAGTACTTGAGGTGCACTGTCACCAGTGCTCAGTACAGGAGCATGACCAATATGCTGATCCCACTGACCACACTGTTGCGGATACAGGCCAGGCTGCTGTTTGCTTTCTTGGCCACCCGGGCACAAGCTGGCTCATGTTCAGCACCCCTAGGTCCTTTTACACCAGTCAGCTTTCCAGCCATTCTTCCCCAAGTCTGGAGTGTTGCATGGGGTTGTTGTGGCCCAAGTGCAGGACTTTGCACTTTGCCTTGTTGTACCTCATACATTACGCCACATCCCGTCAATCCAGCCATCCAGCCTGTCCATATGGCTCACTACAACCTTCCTATCCTCCAGCAGATCAACATTTCTGCCCAACTTGGTGTCATCTGAAAACTTACGGATGACTCAATCATTATTCCAGATCATTAATAAAGATACAAAACAGAGCTGGCCCCAGTACTGAGCTCTGGGGAACGGCTCATGTGACCAGCCACCAACTATAATTGGTTTCGTTATAGTATTGGTCAATGTGTGCTGGGAAACTTGTATTCACAAGCTTCAGTGGTGACTTATTTTGCAGGCATAAGTTGTGAAAACACATTCAAGCCTTTTGAACATTGATATTATGGGAAATGAAATAAATCTATTGAGGATTCTCAAAGTACCATTCTTAACTGACATACTGTTCGGGATTGACTGAATTGAGTACAGGGTTGTTTTGCTGCAGAAATTAGCACTTTGATTTTCTTTCTTTTTTTATGCCTTCCTCCATGAAGGTGCAGTTAAAATCAGGCCTAGAGAAATGTAACAGATGTTTGTACACATTTCCCATCTGAAAATGCCTTCCCCTGGCCAACACAATTGTTAAGCACAATTAAGCCCAGTATATACATCCTGTACAGTAAGCCAGGTCTGCTGAATATGTTCCCAACAGGGAAGCACACATTTGGAAAGAAGGCAGTTTGCATGAACTTTTATCTGCAATAGATTTTTGAGAGTCACTGTGTGAAAAACATAGGAGACCTGACTGACAGCTCCGAGTCTCTGCTGCAATGCAGTGTGATGTAAACTGTACCTTTAAGAGAAACTTTCAAACCATGAGAAAATTTCATATGCATTTCAAGGATGCTAACACTTGAAATCTGATTTCTAAGTGACATTTGGTATTATGCTGCCAACTGACTTAAAAAGCTTGTGATATCATGGCTTGTAATGTTCCACATTCAGTCTAATTGTCACTGTAATCTGCTTTATGATGACTAAAGGGATATATTTTCCTCTTTTTTTGCATATTATGTCTGAAATATAAGTTGTTTTTTCAATTCAGAGGAGGTATGCTGGTAGCAGAGGGAGAAGAGCACTGTAGACCTTCAGACTTTTAAAATCATGTATGACATGATTATGCAGACAGTGGGATTTGTCATTTCCAGTATGATAGCATCTACTATTGAAAAAGATGGTTAGAACAAAATGCTCTTAAATTTTGTGATATTTTGTTGTAACTGAACTCATTATAGTTGGCTGTTCTGGAAAAGCATGCCGTCCTGGTAGCTCAGTAGTGATTGACTATTTTCCTTGCATCAGAATATGTCACAGACGCTATGAGATTGTGTTGACCTAAAAATGTCACTGTGTATTTTATATCAGTCTTCTTTTTTTGGGTGTGGGGAAGGGGGAGTGGCTTTTCTGTTGTGCAATGCTTCTCTCTTTTAATAACATGAAAGACTGTGCCAAGTTTGTAAAAGGAATCTGTAAGTCACTGGGCAGTTAGTCTTTTCACTGAAATCATAGACTCATAGACTCATAGGTTAGGGTTAGAAAGGACCATAAGATTATCTAGTTCCAGCCCCCCTGCCATGGGCAGGGACTCCACACACTGAACCGTGTCACCCAAGGCTCTGTCCAACCTGGAATTGAACACAGCCAGGGATGGAGCATTCACAATTTCCCTGGGCAACCCATTCCAGTGACTCACCACTTTTATAGTAAAGAACTTCTTCCTTATATCTAACCTAAAGTCCCCCTGTTTAAGTTTGAACCTATTACCCCTTGTCCTATCACTACAGTTCGTAATGAAGTGTCCCTCTCCAGCATCCTTGTAGGCCCCATTCAGATACTGGAAGGCTGATATAGGTCTCCACAAGGCCCTATTTCCTCCAGGCTGAAAAGCCTCTAACGTTCTCAGCCTGTCTTCATATGGGAGGTGCTTCAGCCCCCTGATCATCCTCGTGGCCCTCCTCTGGACATGTCCCTTTTATGTTGCGAGCACCAGAAGTGCATACAGTACTCCAAGTGTGGTCTCACAAGAGTAGAGGTGTAGGATGACCTCCTTTGACCTGCTGGTTCCGCTCCTTTTGATACAGCCCGGTTGGCTTCCTGGACTGCGAGCGCACACTGAAGCTGACTCATGTTATGTTTCTTATCGACCAGCACCCCCAAGTCCTTCTCTACAGGGCTGCTCTGAATGTCTTCTCTGCCCAACCTGTAGCTGTGCATGGGATTGCCCCTACCCATATTCAGGAAATATGCAAGAGAACCCTAAAACATGTGTTAGTCTAGTCTTATTTTTCTGCAGTGACACACAAATCTGCAAATACTGATTCCCTATTTTTCTCTGGCCTTAGTTCTCCATGTAATGTCTGTCAAAGTCCTATTGTAGAAAACCCCAGTGTCAGACCCCATTTGGCTCGTGATCCCAACAATGAAGTTAGATGCAAACAAGGTCAAGTACTGTAATTGATTAGTTGGTTTTATATGAAAAGACAATTATTATGAGAAAGGGAAGTTATTGTAATAAAGGAAATAGCAATAGGACAGATTGGAAAGAAGGATGGAAATGAGGCAAGAATCCAGGGTGCTGAGAGAAAGAGAGAGATAGTGACCACCATGGATCTAGTGGTGTCCTGGGGATTGTCTTTGTTGTCAGAGTTGGCGAGAGTCTTTCAGGGTTTGTAGTAAGTATTGGAGCGGAGTGTTCCCCAAGAGTCTGTAGTAGTTGTTGGAGGTGGGTGTCCTCATGGAGGTGTCTTTCTGGTGTTGTCCATGTAGCAATGCCTCTTGGAGGGTATCCCTCAGGGTCCGTAGTAGTCATTGGTGGAGGCTGCCTCATGGAGATGTTCTCCGTGGTGATTACTTTTTCTTCCTTTTATAATGAGTTGGGGGGAGTACCTCTGTTCTTTAGGTATTGCATGGTCCTGGTGGACCAGTTTCCCTGGTGAGTTGAAGAGCTCACAGACAGCTCTTCAGCTGCACAGGTCTGCAGCAATTCCTCACACCAATCCTCACAATAATCAGGGAGGAGTCTTATCTCAGCTCTTTCCCACTCATCCCTCAGGCAATGGATGAAATCCCTGTTCAGCTTCTCTCAGACACTGTACAATGCAAACTTATCTCAACTTTTCTCGCCCATCTGAAACAGTGGTTGGTGGGATCACAGTAGAAGCGGCTTCACAGCTTATCTCAGCTTCTCATACCAGTCTTTGAGACAATGGACAGTGGAGTCTGATTTCAGATCAGTCTCTCACAACATCTTTGTGAAATCCGTCTTCAGATGGATGTAAATAGGGTTTAGCATCTCCTATTTACTCATAGCAGAAATGGAGAGCAGTCTCCTGTGCTGCTGATGATATATAATTGCCTGTATTTCATAAAGGCATGACAGTGAGATTTTTCTGGTTTTCTGAAGCATACACTTTGTTCCTAGGTCTTATTGTCTTAAGTATCTCTTCCTTAGTCCTCTGGAACTGGTGGATTTCTGAGGAGTACTTAGAATATAGCTAGGCGGCCTTTTAGGCCTTTACTTGCGCCTGAAGGTGATTCTATGCATGTTAACATATGTGGTGGTTATTTCTGGTTTATTTCTGATACTGGGCCATGAGGACCATTGTCTTGTTTTAAGTGTCTGAAATGTACTTTTTATGTGCTGTTCTATGGTGATCTTGATGTCAGTATGTTCCTGGCGGAAGGTTGCTGTCTGCGAATTTGCCTTCTACATTATTATTGGTTGATTCTTGTGGAACTGCACAAAATAATTTTTTAATGAAAGCCTTTCTCTAGCAGAATAATAGCAAACCTGTGAGAAAAGGTATCTTTAATCTCTTGGTTCTAATAAGAAATGGGAGATCAGGAAGGGAAGAGGTAGTCTAGTGAATCTTACATAGCATGGGAGAGGTTATTTCAAGGTACTACAGTTTGTTAGGTGAATTCACTGTAGGTCTCTTCCTCCCCTGAGCTTTAGAAGTCATAGAATCATAGAATAGTTAGGGTTGGAAAGGACCTTAAGATCATCTAGTTCCAACCCCCCTGCTATGAGCAGGGACACCTCCCACTAAGCTATGCCGCCCAAGGCTCTGTCCAACCTGGCCTTGAACACTATCAGGGGATGGAGCATTTGCAACTTCCCTGGGCAATCCATTCCAGTGCCTCACCACCCAAACAGTAAAGAATTTCTTCTTTATAATCAGGTCAAGTTCAAGTACCTGAAACACTTGAAAGTAGTTCTGGGCCAGATCAAGAGTATGTAATTCTTTAAGCCTGTATTTCATAGGTTGACTTTTTTTTATTTGGTTGGTTTTGTTCTGTTTCTGATCACCAGTTTTCTGACACAGCAAATGATCTGCTCAGTGCTTCATTTTCTTGATACAATTATGTGACTGCTATAACATCACAGTTTCTACCTCACATTTCTCATTTTCTGTATTCTATGTGCTTCTGTTATTTCTTTCACCATGTTGCTTTAATTTTTTTTAAATATATATAATTTGAAGTACTTCTGTGTTAATAGAATGACAAACTTTTATTTATTTTTTTAATTAAAGTTATCTTCTGAGTATCATTCTTCAGTTCCATTGCAAAAAAATATTATACAGCATCCACACCATAAAAATAGATTGAGTTGGAATCAGACACTTTCAGAAGCAGATCCAAGACATGTTTTTAGGGAACACTGTGTACTAGCAAGCATTAAAAGTATTTGTGGAATTTCTTGAGAATGGTGGCTGTTAGCTCATGAGGTGATTCTCAAATGTGATGCCTAAAATGCCATCTGTTTTACTACTAGCTTCTTAACGACTGAAGCTAAAGAATTAACTAATCTGTGGATATACTGTATACTGATACTGTTTCATTGTCCATATTTGTTATATTTGCTACTTTGTTCTTTTGTATGAGTACCTAATTCTGCTGAAGCAGTATGTTTCTTTGGAAGGAAGGATAAAAAATATAAATTTATGTAAAACTTACTGGTTTGGGGGGAAGGGGATTATTTGTTTGTTATGGCACAGCTAAGACTCAAGAATTAGACAATGTAGTTAGTGTTAATTACCCTCCACGCCTTTTTGAAGCAAAAAACCAATGTCCATAGTTTGTGACTTCAATAGGTAGCTTTTGTTCTCTGACAGGACAGGAGACTTTGAATGCATAAAACCTACTGCAGAAACAGAGAAATCAAACTGAACGGGTAATGGTTCTTTTTCTCTCCCTGTCTCAGGACATTTTTGTTAAAAATAAATTCCACACTCTTTGACAAAAAACATTTCCATAATGGGACAAAAGCTTTGTTGTTGTTGTTGTCTTTATTTTTTTTTCAGATTCAGAAAGTAAATATATACATTTATGTAAGAAATGTTTTTTGCTGTGAAGAGGGATTTCCAATTCAGATTCAAAGATGCTCAAGCCAGGAAGGATCTTTATGATAATTCAGCCTGTCTTCTTGAATATACATGCTACAGAATTCCTCTCAGAGACTGGCTTAAAGTAGACCTTTTGGAAGAAATTTAATCTTGTTTTAGACATCCAGGTAATTTTGATTCCATCAATTTCACTAATACCCTACTAAACTGTTTAAATGTTTATTTACCCTTGTAGTTACAACATGGCAAAGCACTCTCTTTTTTTATTTCCACTTTTTAGCTACTGGCTCCTGCTGGTTTGTTGTTGATTTTTTTTGTAAGATGGAAAATGCAAAATACTTACAAACAAAAGAGGAAGCTCTTGAAGCGTTCCACTCCTAGAAGAGATGTGTATCACAGACATGGAGAAAAATAGGGAAGCATGTCACCTTGTGGGGTCATGTAATCTACTTCTTTACCTGAAGGCCTGTGTCATTTCTGACAGATGTTTGTTGAGCCTGTTCTTAAGATCTTGAATGACAGGAACTCTAACCTTGGCAGGCATTTTACACTTGCACCATGGGTTTTTTTTTCCCAGTGTCTGAGTTAAGTCTTTCATTTTGTAATTTAACTTCTGTCGTGGTTTAAGCCAAGCTATAACTCAGAACCACACAGCTGCTCTCTCACTCCCTCCTTCCTCCCTCTCTTCTCCCAGAGGGGTGGGGTGGAGAATCAAAAGAATGTAACTGCCTGGGGTTGAGATAAGAGCAGTCCAGTAACTAAGGTATAAC
Source organism: Forpus xanthops (assembly GCA_032466535.1). NCBI lineage: Eukaryota > Metazoa > Chordata > Aves > Psittaciformes > Psittacidae > Forpus > Forpus xanthops. The sequence continues at coordinate 7,444 of JASSUY010010793.1, forward strand.
GCAGACCACTACAGCTGCCACCAATAATGATAATAGTAAGGGAAATAGCAAGGGAAGAGAATACAACCGCTCACCACCCACTGATTGATACCCAGCCTGACCCAAGCAGTGACTTAGCCCTTTCGGATAATTGTCCCCAGTTTATATACTGGACATGGCATGCTGTGGTATGGAATACCTCTTTGGTTAGTTTGGATCAGGTGTCCTGTTTCTGCTTCCTCTTGGCTTGCCTTCCTCCCACCTTCCCTCCCTCCCTGGCAGAGCATGAGACTCTGAAGGTCCTTGGTCAGAGTAGACATTACTGAGCAGTAACGAAAGAAGTCAGTATTGTCAGTGCTGTTCCCAGGCTGAAAGTCAAAAACAGAGCACTGCACCAGGTACTAAGGAGAAAAACTGACTGCTACTGCTAAACACAGAACAGTATCCCCTTATCCCATGCCATTTAAGTCATGGTCAGATCCCACATTTTCAATATATCATCACTGTTATATATATACATCCACACAATGAGAGAGAAAGAGAGAGAGAGGGAGAGATCATTCCTTAGTACATGGACCAACCCCTATAAAGCTACTGAGTCCATCCAGTCCATGATGTCAGGCTCCATTTTTTTAACAGTATTTCAGAGCAGGAGACTCTGTGTGCAGTGGTGCATTGTTGCCTCCTGATGATACTGCAGAACTTGTCTGGTTTCATCTAAGTTCATTCTTTGTTGGGGTGATGGTCGGAGAGAATTCAGGGCCAGTTGCTGGTGACCTGAAGGCATCTAGTTGGTGGACTATGAAACTGCTACATAGCAGGCAACAGCATACAATTGAGTTTATTTTCTGTTTTTCCCTAAAATCAAATCCCCTTGAGGTATACATCAGACTTCCCCATCTTCCCACATTACCCACCAAGTATATCCGGGTCCCTAAGCAAAAGCACTCCAACAGGTGGGTTTGCCTTTAGCTGAAGCAGGAATAACCCAGACTGTCTTCCCTAGTAAATTTTTATGTGCACCACAGGAACTTTGTCCCCTTCTACACTATGTAGAAGTTCTGACTGGGTTGGGCCAGCCCTGTTGGCAGATCCTCTGGCGTTGACCAACCAGGTGGCTTTTGGTAAATGCGTATCCCGATGTTTGAAAGTCCTACCACCCATTGCTCTCAATGTAGGTTTTAACACCCCATTGTACCATTTGATTTTCCCAGAGGCTGGTGCGTGGTAAAGGATGTGATATACCCACTCAATGCCATGCTCTTTGGCCCAAATGTCTATAAGGCTGTTCTGGAAATGAGTCCCATTTTCTGACTCAGTTCTCTCTAGAGTGCTGTGTTGCCACAAAATCTGTTTCTCAAGGCCCAGAATAGTGTTTTGGGCAGTGGCGTGAGGCACAGCGTATGTTTCCAACCATCCGGTGGTTGCTTCCACCATGGTAACCACATGATGCTTGCCTTGGCGGGTTGGTGGGAGTGTGATATAGTCAATCTGACAGGCCTCCCCATATTTGTCCTTCAGTCATTGTCCTCCTTACCAAAGAGGCTTTAACTGTTTAGCTTGCTTATTTGCAGCACACGTTTAGCACTCATGAATAACCTGGGCAATAGTGCCCATTGTTAAATCCATCCCTCGATGACAGCCCATCTATATGTTTCATCTCTGCCCTGATGGCCTGAAGTGTCATGTGCCCATCGGGCCAAAAGTAATTCACCCTTATATTGCAAATCGAAGTCCATCTGAGCCACTTCAGTCTTAGCAGTTTTATCCACTTGTTTGTCATTCTGGTGTTCCTCAGTGGCCCAACTCTTGGCTGCATGAACATCTACATGGCTTACCTTCACCACCAGGTTCTGCACCCAGGTAACGGTATCTTGCCACACTGCAGCAGTCCAGATAGGTTTGCCTCTGCATTGCCAGTTGCTCTACTTCCATTGCTACAACCACCTGCACAGGGCATTTGCCACCATCCATGAGTCAGTATAGAGATAAAGTACTGGCCACTTTTCTCATTCAGCAATGTTCAAGGCCATCTGGATGGCTTTCACCTCAGCAAACTGATTCAATTCACCCTCTCCTTCAGCAGTATCTGCAACTTGTTATCGGGAACTCCATACAGCTGCCTTCCATCTCTGATACTTTCCCACAGTGCAGCAGGACCCATATGTAAAAAAGGAATACTGCTTTTCACTTCCTGATAGTTTATTATATGGTGGGGCTTCTTCAGCACGCATCACCTCCTCCTCTGGTGACATTCCAAAATCTTTGCCCTCTGACCAGTCCATTATGACTTCTGGAATTCCTGGATGACTGGGATTTCCTATTCAAGTTCCTTGTGTAGCTAGTGCAGACCACTTACTCCATGTAGTGTCAGTTGCATGATGTGTAGAGGAGACCTTGTCTTTGAACATTCACGCCAGCCTGGGCGGCTGGGGTGCCAGGAGGAGCTGTGTTTCAGTGTCAATCACTTCCAAAGCAGCTTGAACCTCTTCATAGGCTGCCAGTATCTCTTTTTCAGTTGGGGTATAGCTGGCCTTGGTTCCTCTGTATTCCTGACTCCAAAAGCTGAGGAATCAACCTTGGGTATCCCCTGGAGCTTTCTGCCAGAGGCTCCAGGTGGGACCATTCGTCCCGACTGCAGTGCAGAGTATATTTTTTACATCTGAACTGGTCCAAGGGCTACAGCATGAACTATCTCTTGTTTAATTTGCTCAAAGGCTTGTTGTTGCACAGGGCCCCATTTGAAACCATTCTTCTTCTGGGTCACATGGTAGAGAGGGCTTACAATCAAACGTAATTCAGGATGTGCATCTTCCAGAACCCCACAGCACCAAAGAAAGCTTGTGTTTCCTTCTTATTAGTTGGTGGAGACATTGCTGTTATCTCGTTGATCACATCTGTGGAAATCTGACGACATCCATTTTGCCGTTTTATTCCCAAGAACTGAATCTCCTGTGCAGGTTCCTTGACCTGACTCTGTTTTATGGCAAAACCAGGTTTCAGCAGGATTTGGGTTATTTACCTCCCTTTCTCAAAGACTTCTGCTGTATCACCCCGCACTATAACGTCATCAATGTATTGCAGGTATTTTGGAGCTTGCCCCAGTTCCAGTGCAGTCTGGATCAGTCCATGGCAGATGGTAGTGCTGTGTTTTGAACTCCTGGGGCAGTCAGTTCCAAGTGTACTGGATGTCCCTCCAAGTAAAAGCAATCTGTGGTGTGCACTCTGCTGCCAAAGGAATAGAGAAAAATGCATTGGCAATATCAGTCATGGCATACCACTTGGCTGCCTTTGACTCCAGTTCACACTGAAGTTCTAGCATGTCTGGTACAGCAGTACTCAAAGGTGGTGTGACTTCATTCATGCCACGAAAGTCTACTTTTAGTCTCCCCTCTCTGTTAGAATTTCACACTGGCTATATGGGGCTATTAAAGGTTGAGTGTGTTCTACTGATCACTTGTTGACTGTCCAGTCCACAGTTCAGCTTATGGATGGGAATCAGGGAATCTCGGTTAGTGCAATATTGCCACTGGTGCATTGTTGTGGTCGCAATTGGCATTTATTGTTCTTCAACCTTCAGCAGCCCTAAAACAGAAGGATCCTCTGAGAGACCAGGCAAGGTGGACAGCTGCTCTGTTTCCTCTGTCTCCAAAGCAGCAATACCAAAAGCTCATCGGTACTATTTTGGATCTCTGAAGTACCCTCTCCTAAGGTAGTCTATGAGGATTCATGGAGCCTTTGGACCAGTCACAATTGAGTGCTTTTGCCATTTCCTCCCAGTCAGGTTGTTTTCAGCTTCCAGTACAGTCAACTCTTGGGATCCTCTTGTCACTCCAGAAATAGAAATGGGTTCCACCCCTTGACAGCTTGATGGCATCAGTGTAAACTGTGCACCAGTATCTACTAGAACCTTATACTTCTGTGGGACTGATGTGCCAGGCCATCTGATCCACACAGTCCAGTAACTCTGATTGTCCCCTACCGTCACGTGGCTCGAGGCAGGGCCTCTCTAATGGTCATCACAACATTGCGCATGTAAGTCTTGTAGAAAGATATTATTCTTCTTGATCACAAGAGCTGGAGTAAAATCAACTCTTCCAGTGTACCTGGGAACCTGCTCACCAGGCTGAAACCACAGCTTTCATGGGATGATCATCCTTGATCTTTGTTCTCCTCTTCAATTCATGAACCCGTTCTTCCAAGTGATCCCAGCTGCTTGGCTTCACTGCCTTCTAGTTCATGACTGTTGACCCCATTGTCCCAGCATTGGGGCAAGCAGGTGATATGTGCTCCCCTGGTTGATGGGTAAAATCTTTTCCCATATTCCTTAGCTCAGTTGAAGTCTGGGATCGAGACAACACCTCTTCTTCCTTTTCTCCCTCTGATTCACATACTAATAACTCCTGATCAAATGCTGTCCTTGGTAATGAGTACATTGTTTCTTCATCTTGCTTCATCTTTCTTGCCTCTTTTTTCCTTTTCCCCTTGTGTACAGGGGCAACTGATATTGGCACAAACTGGTCTTCTAGTGTAGCTGCTGTACTTGGAGTTAGAATAGTTGCGCTGTCTGTTGCAATCGAAGTTTGAGTAGCTACTGTACTTGTTGCTAGAGCTCGTATAGCTGCTGTACTTGGAGCTGGAGTAGCTGCATTATCTGTTACTTTGCGGTCAGATCCAGGGACATTTTTTTTCCTTTTGAAGGTGCTGGATAGTGTTGAACAGGGCTCTGTAAGCACAGGCCAAGCCCCAACACATCGCCATGATTTGTTCCTCTCTGGTGTGACTGGAGTGACAGTGCACCTCATCTAAGTGTTTTACTAATTTTTCTGGATTTTGCACTTGTTCAGTGGTGAAATTCCAAAGCACTGGAGGGTGCCAGTGGCCTAGATACTTGCCCATACTATCCCACATACCCTGCTACTCATGACTTTCCAGCCTCAGGGAAAATCTTTTGGTCCTCCTACATCGTTGTCTAACCCCAGACAGGGCCTAAGCCCTACTCTGCTTAACTCTTGAGATCAGACGAAATGGTCATGGGTGAAACGCACTCTGTATCTGTGCCAGCACGGTGATCCCTATCACAATCAGCAGGCAGGTCTCAAGGGTACCTAAAGGCCATTCAAAATTTTCAGAACTCTCAAATGATGCTGTAAACGGTCTGTTGGGGCAGGGTTGAGAACATAAGGAAATATCACCTTCATGGGTTGACCACCCAAGGAGGGGAAAATGATGTGTAATTGCTAAACACTTCTATTATATACCACCCAAAGTATAGAAGTGGTGAGCACACTGGGAAGGCAAGCCAGATCAGTTTCATGTTCAATGAGTCTATTGTATTACAAGTCATTACCATAAAGTGCAATGAAAACAACAACCTTAGCCCAAGGCCCCCAGCCGATAAACACTAACACAGCAAATACGAGCTGTAAGTTATGACATGCTGAAACTGTGAGATCAAGAGCAACAACTTTGAGAGCCAATAAATCAGCATTGTGACAAGTTACTATTAATCCTTAACAATGAGTACTTATCACAGATACAATTAGACACACTCTGATCATATCTGTCATTATCTCAACCCTTCCTGCCCCACACTGGGTGCCGCAAAGAGCTATTGTGGTTTAAACCCAGCTGTAACTCAGAACCATGCAGCCATTCTCTCACTCCATCCTTCCACCCCTGTGCCCCTGAAGGGATGGGGGGGAGAGAATCTAAATAATGTAACCCCATGGGTTTAGATAAGAGCAGTCCAGTTACTAAGGTATAACACAAACCACTGCTGCTGCCACCAATAATAATAATAATAAGGGAAATAACAAGGGAGGAGGATACAACTAATCACCGCCCACCAACAGCCCTTCCAGCTAACTGCCCCCAGTTTATATAGTGGACACAACATGCTGTGGTATGGAGTACCTCTTCGGTTAGTTTGGATCAGGTGTCCTGCCTCTGCTTCCTTCCGGCTTCTCTTCCTCCCTGGCAGAGCATGAGATCTTGATCAGAGTAAACATTACTGAGCAGCAACTAAAAGCATTGGTTTTATCAGTGTTGTTCCCAGGCTGAAAGTCAAAACCAGAGCACTGCACCAGCTGCTAAGGAGAAAAACTGACTGCAACTGCTGAATCCAGGACAAACTCCCACTGCTTTTTTTTGTGTAGGGTGGGCATAGAAAATGCATTCTTTCCACCCTTTTCATAGTGAACCATTATCTACTTGATTTTTAAAGACAGTGATTTCAATCTCTGCCATCTCCTCTTGTAGTGTAATCCTCATTTCTTCAGTCTGTCTCTCAGAGTTTTCCTTAGCCTCCTACAATTGCAAGACATTATGGATAAGATTTTTAGATCCACAGAATTATTTAGGTGTCTAATTTCTCTTTTTGACAATAGCGTGTATGAAGCATAACTTTCCTTCAGATGTCTGAGATTGGAGTAGGAGATAGTAACGTACAGGTGTACAGTGGGAAGGAGAGGTGAGAGTTAACAGTAAGTCATGAGACATAGAGCACTGTGAAGGATGAGTTTATTTTGCTGTTATTAAAAATTTCATTTCAGGATAATCCCTCCGAGATTTAACACGTTACTTTAAGAAAAGCTTCCTAGAGCTGCAGTAAACAAGACACAGTGCAGTAGGTTCAAACGATTCATAAATGTTTGGATTTTTTGAAACATTCCATTTATTGAGTCTATTTCTGATATTGTGGTGAAAGAAACAGCAATCATGTTGCCTATGTGTTTGCAAAGAGTGACATTTGTATAGTAATCTATTTAAATAATCATCACTCTGAAGCCTTCTCTGCAGTTCTTTTTTTTTTTGGCTGTCAAATTTCATGAAGTAGGAAGAACATGTTTAAAGCATAGGTTAGCTCTTTACTGATTTTTGCGTAGCCTTTCTTCATCAACAGCTCAACTGAGGCTTAATTTTGAGGTGCTGCTGTATGTGTGGTACTATCAGTTTCTGTGCATGGTACTGTCAAAACATGTAGTCTGTGCCTCTGAATGTCCAAAGAAAGGAGCACTACATCCTTCCATCTGGGTTTTTTTTTTATTTACATTGGTGTCACAATACCCCAACTCTCGTTACTACAAAAATGTGTGAAGCAACCTCTTTTTACTGTCAGGCATTTACATTAATGCAGAAGATACTTAATGACTTCAGTGCATGCTCAAGATCACTTTCTCTTATATCCACTGTTTGAGTAAACACCACTATGGAAATCACAGCAGAATAGCCACAGACTAGATAACAAGAACAGCATGGTTTTCTCTTAAGCAAAAACCTCAATGTGGGTAATGGTAAATATGTGTATTATCGGTAGCAATAACTGGTTATATTTAGGGCATATCAGTAAACAAAATGCATCTATACTAACATTGTGTTACCTGCACTAATTTTCTCTTGATAATCATCACTGTATTTTAAAGAATTATCTTCTGATTTCTCTTTTTTTGTTGACATTTGTAAAGGTAGGTGACAAAATACAGTGCCTGGATACACAGGTGTTTTAAAGCCACAGTGCTGTAAATTCACACATTACAAATCATAATTAATCCATATTTCATTTGACAGCCTTCAGTAAAAAGAGGCATGTTGGCATGTGTTTAGTAACAGTCCTGTTCAATAAGGTACTGAAATTACAGTGAAGCACATACTGAAGTGCCTTCCTGAATTAAGGCACTTAGTAAATATAATCACATTTTCTTAAGTTTTCTCCCCTGGTGTTAATATTGATGATAGGATCTGAAACTGAGTCATGGATCAAGAGCAGTCTGTGTTCAGGAAAAGGCAGATAAGGGGTCCTGGAAAAGCAAATTAAGAAAAGAAATAAAGTGAAATAAAATGAGCCTTAGTAAAGTGTGATTTGCTAGTTTTAATTTTTATCACTTTGTATAAAGTGACTCAAAAAGCCCCACATGTACCCCATTTCTGCTTTTAGGAATCTTCTTGCCCTGATTTGCCTTATTTTTTTTTCCCTCAGTTATTTATGAGAGTGTTAACGTAGAAACCGTTAGAAAATCATTGGTTTTGTGAGAGAGGTAAGTGTGATGGAATCTCATAACCCCTCTTGAGGGCCTCCAGATAACCATTGCCAAGTCTTGTTCTTGTGGAATTTACTATGTAATCTCAGAGAATAACAAGAGCTTTCTTCCCTCTTACCGATGAGCACTGGGAAGAGCTTTGTAAAAGGTCAAATGTGTTAAGAAATATATAAAGATGAAAGAGTGCCTTTATGAGTCACAAAATACAGAAAAGAAATCATCTTTTACAGAAATATTTATTGAGTTCATACATAATTTTGCATTTGTATCATGGAAGCACAGAGGGGTATATAATCATAAAGTTATGCTTTCTTCTCCTTATACTTCATGATGATAAACAAGATGTTAGTAAATTAAAGCTATCACATTATCAATGTCATTTTTCTTCAGTTTCTTTTTTCCACTCTGATTTACCATTCTCTCCTTTCCTCTGGTTTATGCATCAATGCCTGCATAAATAGGAAGTGATCCTTGTAGTGTGGACAGAATCATGAGTGTAAGGTTGGAAACTCCTTTCAGTTTGCTTAATAATAAGCTTTATCCTTTGTTGCATGTATATATCCAAAGATGCATGCCTATTTATTTGTATGAGAAAGGTTTCTGTCTGGAGCATATAAGGAGGGATCTCTTTCTCCTGTAGCCTAATATGGATCATGCATTTTCATTTCATGAGACTTGTCACAACTGATTTCATCCTTTCAGGGATGGATTTTTAGGTAGTTGTATACATTATACAGTTAGAATACCTCAACAGTGGCATTCTTTGGGAATCTTGTACAAAGTACTTGTGTGTAGTTTTAAATTCTGTGAATTTATGGGAATGCAGCACTGTTTTTTAAGGTTATTTTTAGATTATGTGTTGTTTTGTATAAATATTTTTGTGACTACAAAGATAAGCAGGAAACAGAAAAAACAATGAAATGTCTATAAAGGTAATAAATACTGGGTGCTTGAAGATTCTACTGAAATTTTTTGATAAGGTAGAGTTTACAGGGTTTTTAAGATTAGCAAAACATTGCTTAAAATTCACCACTTCACTTAATTTTGTTCACTTAATTTTGTTCACTTCACTTTACTTAAAAATTACCAGTTCATTTCAGTTGAGGTAGTCATACTCTTTCTTTCACTTGTGGTTTTTATTATCACCAGGATGTGCTTAATTTATGCTCTGTACTCGGTGAAGCTTTGCTGAAGAATGTCAGTCAATAGTTGCAGAGCTGTCAAGCACTTTTCCTTAAGTTGAATTTACACAGGCACCTCTAGAAAAAATTAATGAAGCCTTGTTTCACTGCGAATGTGTAGCCATTGTTAATAACTTTTTAGTGATCTAAAGTACTTTCTGTGCAACTGCACTTTTTTTTCCTGGATTACAAAATGTATAAAAGCTTCACAAGCCTCTGCAGAATGAGCAGAATTGCTGCTTACATTTTTTGTGGCAAGCATTCACTTTAGGTTTGTGATATGTGAATTTATTTGCTTATTTATTATACCAGTGATGGATTATTCTCACTTCTACTTAAATTTGACAAGCTGTGCAGTGCTAAACCCTGCTAAAATGGTGCAAAGACCAATTACAGAAACTACAAAGGCATGCAAGAGTAAGCAAAGAAAAAACATATAAAAGGATTAAAGATCAAAAATAGAATGATTCCAGTGAAACTGCATTAGGAGACATCAGGCAGGAAAACATGAAAGAATTAGAGTATGAAGAACAAAGCTTCATAAAGAGTCTGAAAACTGACAAACATTTTAAAAATAATTTCTTAACTCTATTAGAATGAAAATAATTTATTGGGAATGGATGTATTTTTCAGTGTTGTAACACACTTCAAGTATTTAGTTCATTCTTTGTACATTGTGGAGTTTCGATTTTGTCTGCAACATAGTGGTAGTTGGCTTTAATCAAGGTTTTAAAAAGTAAATTATATCTTCAATATTAAATAAGATGCTACCTAAGATTTATGAAGAATTGCCAGGTGGATTTACTGTAATGCATGCATACTTGTATTAAACATACCAACTCTTTTATTCCTTCCATGGCTGTACACACTACTTTTCCAGCTAATCCTTATGTGCTTACACAGTAGACATGGTGTTGCACTGTATCTAGAGATCTGACAAAGTTGTGCTGCATTTGGGAATGAAAATGGCATTTGTCCCTTACTTCTCTTCATACAGACATCTATTGTATTAGATACTACTATGTGTCCAAGTCATGGTAGCTACTGAATAGTTGTTAACACCTAGCTGGCAATTGTAAGAGGGCTTTCTTTACATAAACATATTTAAAATACTCTAGAACCTTTGCATAAATTGATACTTGCTATGTGTCTTAGGTCAGCATGGATCATACTCTTGCAGCTGTTCATCCGGCCTTATTCGGATTTCCATTTCCATCTCCTGGAACAACTGTGGGTATCAGTTTGGGAGTGAATGAGAGGTGTTGTGATTTTTCTAAATTTGCTGTAGAAGCATTGACTTCTGGTTGAGGCGCTGTGTAGGCAGTCACTGGCTCTTCTCAGGGGTTATTCTTCATGTAGCCATTGTGGCATGGTTGAAGCCTGGGAGGGATACAAAGCAAGACAGATGGTTTCCCACAGACTTCCCCTCTAGCTCTTTCATCTAACTATTAATTCATCTGTTTGGATAGATACATTCACGCATGGAACCAAGATGAATAATAATGAGATTTTTAATAACTCCCTACATTTGCATTCCTTGTAACTCTTTACATGGTTCTAGCTGATTAAAATGAATCATTTACATAATTAACATATGGTTATAGTGTTGGCTTTAATATGCTGATTATCTCAGTACTTTTGTCTAGAGTCAATTGGATTCAAACTGTAACAATTGTTTGAAGTGAGAATAGTTCATTCCTGTGAGGGTTAGTGAATATTTGCCATGGGGCCTGATTAGATATAGCTCAACTCTCCAAGAAACTCTTTAATGTAAAGCATGTATTAAAAATAAATAAATATTTTTTTAAAAATGTTTATTACATCTGCTGTGTTTAGGTCGAGACTTACAAATACCTTTCTAAGATTAGGGAGACTTCTGCCATTAATTTCTTAGTGAAATACAAATAAAGTGCCAGGCATAGTATTAAGAATGAATCAAGACAACAAGGTCTGCTTGTTTCTTAATTTATAAAGACTTTTTTTGTTCCTTTTTTTTTAATCAGGCATAGAAATAATAATAATTAAAAAATGCCATGGCAGAATGATTAATTTTTTTTCATTAGACAAAATATTTCATTAATTTTAGATTCACTGGATTACCCTATTCTGAAGATTAAAGAGGAATAGTGCCCATATTTATTTTGCTTGTTTCCTCCTAGCATTTATGTGTATCAAGTAACACAGAAGCAATCATATTTTAAGAATTGCTAGAATATTTTTCCATCTTGCTGTGACCCCTGATGGTGTGCTTGGCTTCCTGATGCAGAGGCTGCTTGAAAACAGGAATGAATAGAATTGTTAGATTTTGTGGTTAGGTAACTAACACTTGTGTCAATGAATGCTTTTTGAATGTTCATGAATATTTGAAGCAAATTTTTGTTAATTGCACTACTGTTGTCCACAATTAGTCTGTGGTAGACATGATTAATTGTAAAGAGCCCTGACATTTATGCATAAAAGGCTTGAGGTCAAACAGAAATGGAGAAAAATGGTTGCTGCAGCGTTGGCAGATGGAATGCTAATGCATTTTGACTCATACTGAGAATAATGATATTTCTGCATCAATAGCAAATAATTGTTTTAGAACTGTGGAATAGTCTTCTCTCCTTTGCTTTTCTTTCTGTGTTTAACTTTCTTACACCTCACCCCAGGATGCCACAGTCACTAGTTATTTTTACTATGTTGTCTTTAATTGGCTTGAAATACTTAGTTAAATGCTTTACTGGTAACCTACACCAAATTGCTAGCTGCGAAAGGCCTATATTGATTTGTTTCTCTGAGGAAAAAGTGTAATGAAAAAAGTTTCTGTTGCTAATTATGCATGCATTTTCAAGGAACTCTCTTGGATCTGTGTTGGTGTATATATCTTACCAGTAAATGAACTTCCCATGCTTCTAGGACACAGGCTTTAATAATATTTTAGCATGCTTATGTTGAGTAGTAAATAATTCAGCAGACAGAATATCAGTGTCTCAGTTTCCATCTTAATAATGAACAGACCATTGCCTTAGTGTCATTACCAGCTTATGAGTGTGATCCATACTGTTTGTGTCCTTTTCCACCTCAGTGAACACCTTGTGACGTTTAGGCCAGTACACTGCAGTGCTCCGAATGCGTGGCACTGTGGGGCTACAGGATACTTCATGGGTTGCTGGTCTTAGGCCCTTAAAACTTCTTAAAGATGAAGACACTCTGATGGATCTTCCTTTTTAGAAAGCTAGCAGAACAGTTGATTCTGTGAATGCTGCATGACACAAACCTGAGGCTGGCAGCTCTGTACACATGGTGTACAGCAGTCAAATGTATGTGTACTCGTCTTCTTCCAACTATTCAGTGTTTTGGAGTTGACTGATACATTTCCTTTGTTAAAATTGACATTGTCTAATTATTTATGTTACTGATAGACTCATTAGTCCAGTGAAATCCTGCTGGTTTAGATTCCAAGTAAATGTAGTCCTTTGTGTAACAGCTGAAGAAATAGGACTACCTTAAGCAAGAATTCCTGGCCTTCATTTTGTGCCTTGCAGTAAATTTTAGATTGTCGTGCTTTGCCTTAAGTAGCATCCACAGGAGGTAGGCTAAACCCTTCCAGTACCTTCTGTAAGTTTTTGTTTGTTTATGTGAAAGTTGGCTTCAAGATACAGATTTTCAAACTACTTAATATTTCCCATTTGAAATGCAAGGAAATTATATATTCAGTGTGTTCTCAAACAAAATATTTTTTAAATTAAACCACCGTAACCTATGTTAAAATTTTTATTTTTCCGTTTTTAGCTCTCTGCAATAGAACAAGTTTACATTTATTTACAATTTTTGCCATTTGGGATTTTGTAATAGTTTTTCAGCATGTCTTCCTAAGTTAGAGGAAGTAAAATGGTAGCTTCGAAATGTATGAAGATATTCAGTGAGTATTTTTAGGATGCCAGTTTAGAATTAACTAGCAGTGGCTCCTAAAATTGCTAATCTTGCAAAACATTTTTTTCAGACTGTGGTCCAAACAACAATATGAAGTGTTCCATGGAATAGCGTAGACTTTCTAATGCTTTCGGTTGAAAATTGGGTGATGATTGCTCATGGCAGCCTCTAAGAAAGTTGAGGGTTGATAATGAGCTTAGCTGAATAGTCTGGGGTACAGTGTCATGTGGAAGTCCCACAATGAGTATTATTTCTTATATAGCAGTTCAGTCTACTGAATTTTTGTTGTAACATATTTGCATCAGGCCAAAACCAGGTAGCAAGTGATTACACCTAATAAGGCCTCATAAAATTCTACCATAACCATGCTCATAATATTTTTAACAAACCAGAAATCTGTTTTTCATCAAAAAAGGCAATGTTACCAGTTTTACGCTATGTTTTTAGAATCCATAAAAAATAATCTAAATGAGAGAAACCAGTCATGCATGTAATCCAAAGTTTGTAGTTATCTTTAAAGATTAAATTAAGTGAAATACTATATTCCTTCCTTGAGTACTTTTTGAATTGCTGTGTGACATTTTGCTATGTGGCCTCATTTTCAAGTGTGACGTTCTTTCAAGGCAGAATGTATAGTACTAATCTCTAGCTCTTCTGTAATAAATGTTGGACTGTAGGCAGGAGATGACCAAAAGAGAGTGCCTGGGCAAACCTTAATCTTTAATAAGGTGCAGAACTAGTCTATAACTGTCAAGGAATGACAGAAGAGCAGTGCTTTTAGCTTCCCTGTTCAGAATAGAAAATGGGGTCCCCTGACAGGCAAGAAAAGAACTTTATTCTTTATTGGGTTTGGGGCTATTATTGTGCCTGTGTTATTTAGTTATTTGACATTTGTGAGTCACGGGGCAAAAGGAAGTCCAGTTATTAATGTGAAAACAAAATTTAAAATGGATTTTTATGCTAGTCTTGCATTAAAACATCTTACTCTTACACTTCCAAACAAAGCCATACCTAATACTAAACTGATGCTGTTTGCAATGTAGAAATATATATAGGCTTTTTCATATTAAAACAAAAAGCAGCTATTGGAGATTAGGAAAAAAGCAGACATTCACTATTTTCCAGCTTTAACTGGATGAAAAAGCACTGCAGAAATTTGGTCGTTTAATTATTTGAACTACTAATTGCCAAATTACAAGTTCAGCCTTTTCCAAAACCTTACAAACCAAAACCATTTTCTTTTCTGTCCATTTGTTTTGAGTTCTTGGGTATGTGTGCTGAATAATTGTGTAGGAGTTCAAAGTTCTTTAACCTTTAAATAGAGTTGCTGTAAATGTTGTCTATTTGTCTTTCTAAAGATGTAATTAATATAAAATCATAACTGCCACTGGTGGTGATTTGTGGTGTCTGGTGTGGCCTTTCATTTCAGTTTTTAACAGCACTTTTAAAGACCTGCTAAAGTGTGAGTTTTACTCACTGTAGTGGTAAACCAATGAAAAATTACTGGTTTCCTCTAGATTATTTGTGGGTTGAGTTAGCCGAATATGCATTTTTCTGATTTTTCTTAAATTGACTCTTTATATAGTCTGATATGCATATACATAGTTATAAGCATGCTGAGCAAAATACTGACCCCAGTAAAGTTGCCCAAAACTGCAAACATTTTTACTTCTGCACCCTTTATAGAACTTTTTTGAAGTAGTCACACTGAGAATGTGTGGCTATTTGGGACCTTTTTTTTAAAGCACTTTCTAGTAGGAAACTAGTTGTTAACTTCTAGTCTTTGCATTCATGCTCAGTTTTGTGGATTGTCAGCCTGCATAACTTGCCAGGAAAATCCATGCAGAGAAGGACAGCATCTCACAAGTGACAGGTCTCTAGAGCATGTACCTCTGTGGTCTAGCTCTGGTATTGCAAAGTGATACAAAAGTAGGGCACATTTTAGTGCTTTTACATTTACAGTCATCCTTGTACTGCAGGAATGACTGGCAAGACTATTTGAAATGAAAGCAATTTGCAGTAATGCTAGTAAAATGTGAGTAATAGGTACTGTTAAGAAGAGATGTTTCTATACCTGAGCAAAAATTCACCAGTGTCATTGGCTTAGAAGTAACACTGGTGCTCAACTGTGTTTTACTGAGAAATAGTGTGCTACAAGAAAAGGCAGGAACATAACAGCTTCTTCGCTTGTGTATCATCTTAAACATTTCTTCTTTTGTAGTTTTAAATTGCAGCTAATAGTTTCAAGTTTTGAAACAAAAAGGCAAATACTGAACAAATCTTTCCAGAAGTTTTTTAGGAAGCTTCCAGGCGACTTTACAAATTAGTTTTTTTATATTTGCTACATCCTTGTTGCTGTGTTTTGTCTTGGGACTGGAAACATTTGTTCTCCATGAGAAAAGTATCTTGCAAATGTGATAAATTTATTCTCTAAAGGGCTATTTCAGGCATATTTTTGTGTATGTAGTTGTCAGTGGACTTATCAGCTACTCTCATCATTGTGTTACTCAGGGTCATAGCGATTTAAGTATGGCACTGTGCCATTGCAGGCAGATGGCATGGGCAGACAGCCAAGAATGATTGTTAAGGGCAGAAGACTTTTCATCAGCCTTGTTTGAAAGTGATTATCTTGGCCCACAGATAGCATGACTATACATTCCTAATCCATTATTTCTTAGCTTGTGCAGCACTGTAAAGGGCAAAGTTCTGTCTTAGAAGAGTCTAGAATGGCCCTCAGATAAAACTCTGCAAAGATCCCTTTTCTCATAAGGCAGTGGTAGTCCCAAAGAAGTCTCCATAGCCGAGCAAAATAGTAGGCTAGTTGTCTTTTTTTTTTTTATTTGCCTCAGCTGAGCTTAGTCAATTTACACAAGATTACTCAAATCAGAATAAATAAAATTAATTTTAAGGATTAAGTTTTCCTCAAGGTAAATGTAGCACATTAAATTGTTGTGGTTTGTTTTGGGCATGTTTTATGTTTGTTTGCTTAGTTGGTTGGTTGAGGTTTTTTTAACATGGAAATTGTAGTGATTTCTTGTTATTTCATAGAAAACAGAATTTTTGTATGTTGGCTGCTGATTTCTTGTCCTGAACGGGCACTAACATTTCTTAACCCAGCCTCAGTTAATTTTCCTTACTCTTGTTCAATGATCACAGCAATTTGCTTTAAGGGGCACTTTTTAATGCTGTGTAACAGGGCGGAATTCAATACCAGGTAGGGATGTGTGTTTGTGGTCTGAACAAATAGCTAGTCAGCTAAGTTTAGTTGAGCAGCCAGGCGTGATTTGCATTTTAAATATGTTGCTAGTAGTCACAGAAACTAAAAGTTTGGTAAAAACTGCTTTAATCATTTAGCTAGTCTGAGGATGATTCCTTTATTTGAAAATCAGTCATTTGTATCATGCGGCATTTGTAAATAAAAGTATTTTAAAGTACTATCCACAGATGGGACTCCCTTGTGAGATTTGCCTATGGCTGTAACTGTGCAAGTACCCTAAGAATTACAGATCTAGCTTTGTCTGTATGCTGTCTACAAAGTCTTATTAAAAAAAAAAAAAAAAAAAAAACCAAAAAAAAGCAAAAAAGAGAAATTTTAATATCTTGCTGTATTAGCTGACAGTTCACTTTCAGTATAGGCACATGTGTAACAGTGCAGTTGCTTTCTTCCTTGGTCTCGTGCTTGTGTATGAGAATCTGATTCATCCTCAGTCATATTGACTTGAAAACTGTGGGTAAACACGAGGGTAGAGTCATGCGTTTGATGACTGCACAGTGGAAAGCAGGAACCGTGCCTGAAGAAAAGCTTTTAAAGTAATTGTGTTACTTCATTGTGTATACACAAGTTGCATTACCCAGCAAACTGCATGTTTTCTCAGGTTGCAGAACATGCATCTCTTCTCCGATTTTGTACCTTTTATTATGCTAAAAGTGAAGAGGAGAAAAGAAAATCATACATAGTTATTTCAGAGGTTTGTGATACTATGACATGTCTTACATTACACTGAATTTCATCATACAATTCAGTTCATAGAAAATTGGATTCTTTGAGCAATTGTGTTTTAATAGTTACTAAAAAAGCTGAATCAGATCCTTTAATAACCTGAAAAGAAGGAGTATGAATACAGAATGAATTCCAAATAATGGATGTGATTTAAGTGTAGCTCAACTTTTTCCCATAAAATGCATAGGCCAGAAGTCCAGAAGGGGCTACTGTAATCATCAAATTTGACCTTCAATCTGTATTACTGCTGGAGAGTCCATCTGTTTTGTGCAGGCAACCACACAATATTGTGTATTAACCTTTTTTATCATTTGAGTGCTGGAAATGAGGTAATGAACTTATGCTTAATACATGCTTCCTGGTGTCTGCATTGCATGCAGATTTGTGGACAAAGAATGGATACTTCATTGAAGTTTGGTGTGACTGTCTTGTATTTGTTGCAAAAAAAATAGATATAAGTACACGAAAAAATGTATGAATGTATTTTCATTTTATGTGATTTCTCTTACACTTGACTGAATTGAAGAAAAATGTTTTTAGTGTTGTATCAGCATCCACTTTTGCATGTGTTCATATAAGTATCTTGTGGTTTAATATATCATCATCATTACTAGTGGAGGTGTCATAATGGAGTGTAACACTGAAACCACTGTTCTACTGTACTGAATATAGGTTGTGCAGGAACCTCATAGAGTTACATCAGCCTAGGTAGTATTTTGCCTGTGGTTCACTGTCAGGGTATACAGTTGGTAAAGCACCCATCCCTCTTCCACGTAACTGAAAAAGCAGGGTAAAACTGAAACAAACTGTAGTTTACTTGGGTAGAGTTAAGAAGTAGTCTTTGCATGAGCACATTCCCCAGTTAAGTTTTGCTATTATTATGTCACTTTCCTGTTACAAGTATATTATTTGACATAATAGTGGATTTGTTACTAAGTCAAAGGGCTATTCACAGTGCAGAAACTTTTCAGGATTCCATAATTCACTGATGCACTCAACTAGCTCCCTCAAGGTGATTCCATCTTCTTTGTGCCTCTTGAGTTCTGAATTTTTGGTTTTATATCTGAGGCATAAAAGTGCTTCCCACGCAGATAAAATGTCTCCATGGCCAAGCTGCTGAAGATAGATTATGTAGGTGATCAGGTTTAAGAAGCAGAATGTGTTATTCCTGAGAGATGAAAACATATTTGGTCTCCAGTAGGCACTTGCAAGCAGTGGGAATGCAGGTGGAATTTGCTAAGCTTGTAAGAATTCTCTCTTCTCCCCCCCCCCCCCCCTTTTTCTATTTACATAAAAAATAAATTATGAAAGGGATTTTAAAACTGTCAGCGGAGCATTTTATGCAGCTGAACCTCTGGAGTTTTTGTAAAGTTTCATTGTATTCTATCTTTGTAACTATCTTGTTCTGTTCTCCTCTTAACTCTTGCTGTGGGAGGACTTTTAGCCTTACCTTCCCTTCTAGCACCATGAAGAAGTCACCACAGGTCACTTGACTGTTGGAGCTTTGAATGAGTGGTGAAATTCTGCCCCATAGGTGGTAGCCAGTCCTTGGAGAGAGGAATGTAGCAGCATTAGTAACTGCAGTGCTAGGGCTGTATTTGCTTTGTAAGGAGGCTAAGGCAGGCTCTTTTTTCACGCTTATGGTTGACACAAAGTGAGCCTCTTCGTAGATCACTTTTTCTGGCCTCATATATGTCATTATATCTGAGGGTTGGATCTTCCTTTACTGCATCTGTACTCTGTGCAGCTCCATAAGGAAAAGGAGGCTTTTCTTCTTCTTTTTTTTTTTTCTCCCAATTTTCTTTTTCTTTTCTTTCCCCCTCTCTTAAATATAAAGTAAAGCTTTGGTGAGTTAGTGTTCCTAGCAGCACCTGAAGATTAGTGATATGTCTAGAATTGTAATATATGGTCTGGTATTGCATCACACCCTCTCTAACGGATCACTGTAAAAGGAGTTCCATCATCCTGTGTATTTTCTAGTGATTTTGGCATTTTTACAGTGAATATTGAAAGCCCATTGTACTTTGGAGGGGGAGGACTGACATGAGATGAATGAGGCCCTATGAGAAAGAATGTATAAAAACTATAATCATCATTTTACTATGCGGCTTAATGCAAACCATATAGTAAACAGTCAAATACAATATTTAGAAATGGGGCACATAGCTTTTTTTGTGCTCACTGCTTGTGTTTCAGAACCTCTCAACCTTCTCAGAATAACTTAATAGTTACTTAATATATTTGACCTAATGACCAAATGTGGCAACTTTTGAATTATGTATCAGCCTCGTGAGTACTTGTGTGCTTTAGTTTCATTAAATCATCTCTGATTTTATTATCTTCATCAAATCGTGCCACAAGTTCATTTCTTTTCAATTTATTGTTTGGACTTTACAATTAAAATATGCAGATTAAATTGTATAGTTCCCCTCCTGTCTTCATTATGATATCGATGACTAAAGTACTGATACTTAGAATTCCGGATACTGTTAAAATGTAGCTTCCTTATAATCTAACAGTAAATCATAGAATTATAGACTGGTTAGGGCTAGAAGGTACTTCATATTATCGGTTCCTGGACCCTATATTACCTCATCACAAGATGCATTTTTCCAGACTCCAGAACATCATCAGCAGCAGTGCATGAGATCTTATGTATTTCAGTTTGCCAATTACTACTACAGTGATGGTTTTCTAAGAAACATGAATCACAACACTGCCCACTTTCCTAATAGGAATATGACAACTCAGTTAATATAATAACGTAACGAAACTTTTTTTAAAGATAAAATTTGACATTTCTGCCATGGTGAAGCATGAGATTTAGGTTTTTTTAGAGGGGATAAATGTCTGAGGTTAGGGAGATATGAGAAGGAAACATTGCAAATACATGGACAGCGAAAACCTTGTATGACTTCTATGTTTCTTGTGCCCCACAGACTTGGTTGTCTGTGTTACCTGTCAGTTCAAGCCACCAATATAAATACTCCAACTGAACTGCAAGTAAAGGCTCTGTTTCTTTATTCTCATAAATATTATGAATTTCTGGCTGAAATGCAATGTGTAAGTCTATATGGCTGGAAGATATATAAAAAAAGTGGTGAAGATCATCTTTTTTGGTGATTGACTAGCTGTATTTCAATTTAGGAGCTGTTTCAAGCTTGTTTATGGAATCATCCAAACTCTACAATCCAGAGTGCTAAATAGCTCTCACATACTCAACCATACTGTTCCAAAAAAAAAAAAAAAAACCCAAAATTAAATGATAGATGGCATGTGCTCTTATACTAACGCCTGAGGCTTTTCAGTATGTTACAGCAGAATTTCCCCTTTTTAGACATTTATTTAAAGTAAAAGTAAATTTGATCCACTCATAACATCTTTATTGTATTAACTGAAAAATATATCTAATTGCTTTGCCATACATCCACTTTTCTGTATTCCTTCTGCTCCCATCTTTGTGTTAGCACAATATTTTTTTATTTTTTTTTTGTGTGTTCAGTTGTTACAGAGTGTTTATTTCTTGGGCCTTTAGATTTTATTGCTTGATTAAAATAACACCCCATTCTTAATAGAGAAAATTCAAATTTACCATGTACATGAAAATAAAGTGGCTAAAGCATTTTCTTTCTATTTGTTGTTAAATATGTTCCATACAGCTGTCTTCAGAAATGTACAATTATCATTAAGTAGTTTTCTGGCTGAGAAATTATACTAACTCAATGAAAGATTATTTAAGTGTTTTATTATTTTTCCTGGAATAAAATTAGATCCTGACCTCACAGTGGATATGCTTATGGTTTCCCAGTAAATATTATTAGGGAAGACATTTCTCTTAATTCTGAATCAATTTGAAAGCCTTGATTTAGGACAGCAGTACAGGATTTTCTGAGTAACAAAGTAGTTCTGAATAGAGACACAAAATTCGTCACATACTCTTAAATTAGGGGTAAACAATGAATGGACTTCTGCAATTTGAGCAGTTGTGATTTCACTGGAATCCATAGAGAACCAGCAGTGTAAATCAAATCTACGTATTCAAGATTACATTCCTGAATATTTAAGATTTTCTTCTTATTTATCATAGATGTACTCTTGGATGAAGAAGATGAGTTTTACGCTCTGTGTATTATTTTCTATTATGCAGGCTAAAATATTACAAATTGTTCTTCAAGGAAAGCAATGTATTTGAATGAGAACTAATTACCTTTTTTTACTCCAAATGACAAAAGCTAATATATCACACTTAGCCACTATAAGAACCCCGCTTCAGTAAAGTAATTAAACTAATCCTATCTCTACTCATTATTCTCAGTTCTGCTAAATATTTTAAGAGCATAGATTTATTTCATTACATAAATTATATCATGTTTAAAGAAAACAGTTTGCATAATGTCATATTTGCATTCCCAAGAATTTATTTTGGAGTTTTGAAATCAGACTTCAAGTTTCAGTTGAAATAATATTTATTGACTAATTTAGGGTAGCAATTCTTCTTAATTATTATTAATTATCTAGAATGATACATAGCTTTAATTAAAAGTGCTTGGCATTCTTGTTAACATGTATTAAAGAGTGACAGTTCTCCTGTGTACAGATAACATAATAGAAAGTTATTCTATTTCCAGCAGTTTATAACCTGTAATTTCATAACACAGTGGCTGATTAATGGAGAAAAAAAAGTTGCTTTTGCACTGTTACAGTTTATAAAATTAAAAGATTATGCACTTTCTGGACATTTCTTAAGTATTACTTAACCCTAACCCTAACCCTAACCCTAACCCTAACCCTAACCCTAACCCTAACCCTAACCCTAACCCTCAACTCAACATGTCATGAAAGCTATCTCACTATTATGCTTGCAAATCCAATTCGCCAACTTGAATTAATAGAACTGTAATTCATTTTGCAGGTATCAAACACATCAATACAAAATTTCGATGACATCTTACCCTACTTTGCACAAGGTTTTGTTGCTTCTTGAATGCAACAACAAAAATTGTTTTCATAGTTTGCTCATCAATAATCAAAACCTTTCATTTGTGTACTAGTGTTACATATTTTTGCTGTGTTATTGTAGTCAGTTTTCAATTATTTGTCCCTAATTTGTTACAAAAGGCCATGGTCATTTTATTTTTGTAATCTACTCTGTTCCTTTTCTGATGTATGCAAAAACTAAATGAGCAGATTTTTTTAAAATTTTAGTTTCCTTTTATTCACCTGATATGCAAAGATGTTATCAAAAAACAAGTGAAAGATGTGATTAACAGAGGAGGGCCTAATGATGTAATCTGATCATTGATATTTTAAATGTTAAACATATTGCAAATACACATTTGAATGCAAGAAATAATTAGAAAGAAAAAGAAAAATGGAGCAATTCACATTTTCTTTTATCCTTCTCTAATACATCTATCTCCTTAATGTTTTGGAGAATTTTGAAGAACACAGATAACTGCTTTGAATAACAGTTCTGTATAACTTGGTTCACAATACAGTATGAACCATTCACTCTTAGAAACGGGTAAACAGCTAACTTTTCTTGTGAAGAATGTCTCATGAGAGCAGAGTAGAGGGGCAGGATCACCTCCCTCGACCTTCTGGTCACACTCCTTTTGATGCAGCCCAGGATGCGATTCATCTGGAGACCAGTAACGACTAGTGTCCCTCAGGGATCGGTGTTGGGACCGGTCTTGTTCAACATCTTTGTCAGTGACAT
The DNA here is from genome assembly GCA_032466535.1 of Forpus xanthops. Taxonomy (NCBI): domain Eukaryota; kingdom Metazoa; phylum Chordata; class Aves; order Psittaciformes; family Psittacidae; genus Forpus; species Forpus xanthops. The sequence continues at coordinate 30,277 of JASSUY010010793.1, forward strand.
GGACAGTGGGATTGAGTGC
>JASSUY010010794.1:0-30667 GCA_032466535.1 Forpus xanthops
ACTGGAATGGGTTGCCCAGGGAAGTTGTGAATGCTCCATCCCTGGTGGTGTTCAAGGCCAGGCTGGACATAGCCTTGGGTGGCATGGTTTAGTGGGAGGTGTCCCTGCTCATGGCAGGGGGGTTGGACCTGGATGATCTTAAGGTCCTTTCCAGCCCTAACTATTCTGTGATTCTGTTGATGGGTTTATATTAAATGTGTTTCATTGTATGTATATATAATTTTTTACAGTATGTAGGAATTGCCTGTCTTCATCACGAAAAGTATTAGTTACCTTTTTTAAAGAGAGTCCAATGTGTCCTTTATGTTGTGATTCTCCACTCCCTCCCTCATCATGCCTCTTTTCTTCCCTTATTATTGATTCTTTTTATAGCCTCGGAGGATCTCCTTTCTACTTCAGGTGTTTCCACCCCATTCCACATATGGGGAAAGCACTGCAGGGAGGGAGTATGCTCTGCTTCTTCCCACCACCCATGTGGCTGTGCCAGGAGTGTCAGGTAGTGTACATCTATATGCACACGCTGCTATTTACTGTTGGCAAATGCAAGCATAACAGATAAGACCGATTCGCAGTGTCTCACATAGCAGGTGGTCTGAGAAAATAATTAGAGTAATAGCTAGAATAAATCAAGACCTCAGCAGGAATAATGGAATTGTTACCAGAGCAGACACCTCATTCTGTGGAACGCGATAAACACTCAGCTTTGCTGCTGAACCACGAGAGAGATGAGGTGACTCTAGGGGTAAATGGTTGGGAGGATTCATGAATCACACTTGCCAACAGGGCTACCAAGCAGAACTTAGGATTTAAGCAAAAACTTTAGGAGGCTAAAGAATTCCCAGGATGTTGCTAAATTCCTCATTCTGTTTCTGTAGAGCCACTGAGTGGCGATAGTATAATCAACAAAGTTTATCTGCTCTAAAATTAATACTGCTAAGTTAGTAATGGATTTATGAATGGAGAAGATACTGCAATGTTTGCCTTCATTTTATATTTATGATCTCTGCCTGAGCATGATTTACTGTAGTTCCTCCCAGTCTTCCAGGAGGGATGGCTGAAAGCCCATCTCAGACAACTTTAAAGACTTTTCATAGATGAATTAAATCAGGGGAACGGAAAGAAAGGAAAGGAAACAGGGAGGGAAGCCAGAAGATGGGAAATTTCAAGTGTGGGGAGTGTCAGGGGAAGTGTCATAGCAAGTTGTGTCAGAACCTGTCAGCTCTGAAGGCACATGGGAGCTTGTGGATGTGGCCCAGAAACATCAGATAGGCTTCCAGTTGTTGAGGAGCTCTTTTTCCATGAGGAGATCTGTGAGGATGTCCTGTGGCTTTACTCTGTCTAAAGTCTCGCATAAATAAAATGATGAAAGTAAAAGCATAGGCAGGACTATTTAATGGGCAGTATTGGAGACAAATGTCAGGCTGAGGAGCTTTTAGGTTTGATTCAGCAGAGCTGTCCTTGTGTTCTTTAAATAAAATGCAATCACTGAATGGTTTCAGTCTGTTGAAAATTCCTTTTCTTACAGTCATATGTCAGACGTTTTATTGAAAGAATTGCAAAATAAGCATTTCCCAGAAGTATACCAGTTTCAGTGAAATGCCTGATGTAGTGTGCCTGTGATTCAAGCGTAAGTGGTGCAGAGGGGTCCATCCTTTTCTTGAACATAGAGAGAAAAGCAATGGTCAAGTAATGCAGTGGGTAATACAAGTGTCCTTTTTCTTTGCAAGGTATTTGACGTTATTGTAAAGTTCGGATACTGTTGCATCACCTTTAGCGGTAAATAAGGAGATAGTTTTTCCTGAGGACTCCCATTTTCATCGAGGAGATTAAATTCATAATTAAACTAATATATTGCACCTCAATCGGGGCTTTTAATAACTGTAATAAAAGATGGTTAAACTGCTGATCTACATTGATTTTTACTCCTTTGGGAAGAGTTATCTGTGTTTTTAAATAGAGATTTGAAAGGTTTCATGGGGTAAATGATTTCCCTTTCAATTCCTATTAAACATCTCATTGAGATGCTGTTGTTTGCAGGTAGCCAGTAGTACCTCTGCAAATTTGTCTTTTTTTTGTCTTTTTTTTCATGGCACATTTACAGAAATAGATTAGACAGTATTTAATGATCAGTCCTTCAGTTACTGGAGCTGCTCTTTGAGTTCTAGTAAATGTTAGTGCTAAAAAGCCCTTCACTTTGCAAACAATTATAGTTCCATGAACTATGACCAATGCCAGGGTAATTTTTATGTTAATATGAATCATGATAGCAAGATACAAGCTATTTTTGGAAAGTATTTTCACAGATAATTGCATTCATATTTCTCTGAATAAGATATCTAGATAAAGCCCCAGTGTTTGCCCACTTCTGCAGATGGTGAGGTTGTGTGCACAAAGCTTCTCTCCTGCTCCAGCATATGTGTGTAAATGACTTTTATGTGCTCACTGGGTATGTTTCCTATAAAGCAGGTTAAACTTCTCACTAGGTGTGTGGAGTGTAGGAAAGAAGTTGAATCTGCAGCCCTCAGTGTGACAGTGTTCAGGAGCAGAATAGCTGAATCCGTTGAATAATTTAGGTAAAACTAGTCCTTCAGCTTCTGCATCACCTGGGGACCCACGGGCAATGTGGAAAATGTGGAGGACGGGGTTTCAGTACTGGCCTGATGTTTTCTACATTCCAGTGTAGAAATAGTACATACTGGATCACAGAATCCTAGAATCTCATGTCAGAAGGGACCTTGAGGATCATCTAGTCCAACCTTTCTAGGCAAAGCATAACCTAGACTACATGGCCCAGGACCCTCTCCAGCTGAATGTTGGCAGTGTCTAAAAATTGGGAGGTTCACCACTTCTCCTCAGAGATTATTCCAATGGCTGATTGTTCTCATGGTGGTAAATTTTCCTCTTGTGTCCAGCTGGTGATAAGGTCTCCCCTTGAGCCTCCTTTTGTTCAGGCTAAACAAGCCTAGTTTTCTCTGTCTTTCCTCACACAGCTGCCCAGACTTTGGATCCTCTTTGTGGCCCTTCTCTGGGCTCTCTCCATCTTTTTTGTAGAGCAGGAACGAAACCTGGGCACAGTATTCCAGTTGTGGCCTGACAATCACTGAGCAGAGTGAGACAATTACATCCTTATCTCTGCTAGTGATGCCCTTGTTGATGTAACCCAGCATCCTGTATTGCTGTACCATTAGTATGGACATGATAAATTGCAAGGCTGTGTGGAAAACCTGCATTTATTATGGGTCTTGGATTGCTTCCTTTGTCTTTCTGAATTAGTATTTTGTTCACACACACATTTTCCTCCAGCATGCCAGCTGTAAAAGTTACAATAATAACAGTCACTGCTTTTAACATAGCTTCTCATTCACAAAAAGCTTCTGCTAAATATAAAGGTACATTTGAGAACCTTTCTCTGTCTGAACTAAAAGATCATTTCTGCACTTGACAGTCCCCAAGCCACCATGGGTTGTGCAGGCTCCTGCAGTCATTCGTGGTTTTTCACACCAGCATTCAGGAGTTGTTTTCTGGGGCTTTTTCACTGCTGCTGGGCCCCTTGCTGCTGCAGTCAATAATGAGCATATGGCTGGGAACATACAGCCAAATGGAAAGGGGTGCAGGAACAGAGGGATGTGTCTTGGCTAGAGAGTGTGCATTTGTCGGATGTTTAGGCAAAGAGAGCATCATTCAGTAAAATGTGGTATTTTAGCACAAATCATCAGCAGCAACTGAATGCTTGTCATCAGAGTGCAGAAACCATGATACCCAAATTAAATTTCTGAGGACTGAGTTGTTAGTTTTGGGGGGGTGGGGGTGGTGTTTGATATTAAATAAAAAAAAAAAAGCTTACTGGAAAAGTCTAATGCTTTTGCTGTGAACAAGGATGAGAGAAGCTTCTGCTGGGTTGAGTGGGGTGGGAAAGGGCACATGGTTGAATGGATGCACTTTATGGTGAGTTCTGATGAAGGGAGATTAGATTATCAAAAACGTTACAGAGTTGCTATTTTGGGGGTATGTGAAATATAAAGATATGCTTTACAGGGATCTGTATGGCAAAATTTATGTACTTAAGACAGTGAAAAATGCTGTATTTCCTATACTTAGCCCTAGGGGAAAGCTGACCCTTCCAGACAGAGAGACCAGGGTTCTGTGCTTAGTAAAAGTGAAGGTGAAACTTCACAGCAGATTGATTGAGGTATTCTCATGGGTTTCTCCAAAACTGCGTAATAAATGGAGACTCACTTGGAGCACCTGCAAGACTAAGCAGATGGGACTGCTTGGTGCAGTGAGCACAATCTGGAGAGATTTGTCTTGGTGTTCAGATAGACACTGTGTTCAGGAGTCAAAACCACACTCCAAGGTCATGCTGTTGATGCCCAAGGCCTCTTACAAATGTTAAATGTCTCTTCTTACTGAGTTTTGTATTATAGCAGTGCTGGGAAGTGTCACAGACTAGGATCTGCTTGCAGTAAGTTCTGTGCTAACTTGGAGAGATCAACTTTTCAACAGTGTTGGACAGGAGGCAGTCTGTGGGTCCTGTAAGTCCAGGGGTAAAGAGAGACCCTGAGGTAGGAGGCAGGCATGTTCCCTTCTTGTCTAGCAGCAGTGATTTCCTATACTATGTAGAGAAGTAGAGTATTTATGACTGAGGTGCATAGTCTTGGGTGAATAAGTCTCTGAAGACAGCTCCTGTCAATTTGTCTCTATTTTAAGTGTTGCCTTGCACCCCAAGAACAGTTTCTTCCTGGGTTTAATGTGATAATGTGTTCTTATTGAACCTGAAGATTGTGTTAGACACTTCTGGAAATGTTCCCTTTGGCATATGGATTTGGGGTCTTGAGGCTGTTGTGGGGGGAGGAAGTCTGACAGCTTCCTGCATCTTGAAGGGTGAATTACAGCGTCCTTCACACTGTTCACTCTGGGTATTAGCAGACAAATCCACTTACTTTATGTGACATTCAAAGTCTGCATGAGGCATAATGCATCCTAAAGTGAGCATATATATTAATCTGGTCAGTAGCAACCAAAATCATACGTTTTTGTTATTTCATAGAGTCACAGAATGGTTTGGGATGGGGAGGCACATTAACTTCTTCCTAAGATCTCACCTCCAGCTCCCCTCTGTCAATTTAAAGCCATTCCCCCTTGTCCTGCCCCTATAGGTCCTTGACAAAAGCCCCTCTCCAGCTTTCTTGGTAGCCCCTTCAGGCAGTGGAAACTGCTCTAAGGTCTCCCTGGAGCCTTCTCTTCTCCAGGCTGCACAAGCCCAGCTCTCTCAGCCTGTCTCCATAGCAGAGATGCTCCAGCCCTCAGAGCATCTTTGTGGCCTCCTCTGGACTCGCTCCAACAGTTTTAGGCCCTTCTTATGTTGGGGCTCCAAAGCTGAACACAGGACTGCAGGGGGGATCTCACCAAAGCAGAGCAGAGGGGAAGAATCCTCTCCCTGGTCCTGCTGATAGGCTGCTGGTGATGCATCCCAGGACATGGCTGGTTTCTGGGCTGTGAGCACCCATTGCTGGGTCCTGTTGAGCTTTGATGGGTCATATTCTGGTAACTTGAGAGGAAATCTCAGGTCACATAATTGAAAGATAGTGATGTTAAGTGATTTTTAAAATTACCACTTCTCAGACTGCTGTTGGATAGGATTTATTTTCCTGCTTCCCAGGTGATAACTGCTGCTTGACTATGTAGATGTCCCCACGCTGCTCCAAAGGCGGCAAAAAGGCCCAATTTAGTCCCTACATCTCGGTTAGTAGGCCATTGCCTGTATCATTGAATGCAGATCCTATCTTTTAATTTTAATTAGACTAGCATTTACAAGAAAGAGGGGAAAATGCAAATTTAGAGTTAAAATGGAGCCACATTTTTGAGCCACGAGCTTCTGTTAATGCATATAATTAAACTGCTAAGTGATTGTTCATTCCCTGTAGAGTTGGAAGTGTCATTCAAGGCAGTAGCTTTCAAGTGCTACCAGTATTCAGAGTTATAAATAATACAGCTGATGGAGATAAGGAATGCTGTAATATGGAGAGTTAAGATAATGTTCATCTTAATGTAGTCAGGCATGAATTTATTCATCTGTTTAATGCATAGACTACAGTAAAGGAACCAATTCAAGAATCAGGTTGAGTGGCACCTGGTTTCTAGTGGACAGTCATTTAAAAAATGGATTTTAGTGACATTTAACAAATTCTGACATTTTAGTAAATTGCTTTAAAAAATGGCTGCATTTATCCTATAACTGATATCTGATCAAACAGTTGAACATCATGAGAGCAAGACGATTAAAGATGCAACTGAATCTTTGATCTGTAAAATATTGAACGGGAATCCCAGAAAATAATCTTTTTCTCTTTTTGGAGAACTGTGTTTTTTTGGTGGCTTCAAACAGTTAAAGTGGTCACTGAAATCAGATTAAAACTGCAAGGTATGATCTTTAATATTGGCTGAGATGTGCTATTACTGGACTTGAAAATGGGACCAAACTGCTGAATGCTTTCATGATCCCAAATCATTTGACCTTTCTGTTCCAACTCTGAACTGATACAAGGGTGACTAATGGGAGTTTTATTTTTAAAGTTTATTGCAAATGCACACGACAGTGAAATACTCAAGTTCAGGACTTCATCTCCTGATTCCATCTCCTCTTCTATTCTGACCTTTTTTGGTTCATGTAGTGTTACATTGACTTGGTTTTCAACTCATGTCTGTTTTCTTGGACAGTAATTGCAGTGTCGTGTAATTTCTGTGACTGAAAGCAGTTGATGAGAGTTGGACAAAAGAATTCCATCATGCCCTAGGATACGTCTGACTTGATGGAAAAATCAGTGGCTTCTTGGCATCAAAAGTACTAATTTTACACCCATTGGACCCTGATTATTCATATTGGCAACGAGTTTATGAGGTGGTGGATGAATGGATCCTACAGATGCCATTAGCTTTAATAACAGGGAACTTCTACAACAAAGGCATATGCTACTAAAATCAATTACTGTTCTCATAAAGCATGTTAGTGGCTAACTTGTATAACCTTGTAGACTGAATGTGTGTTGACGGGATCTTATTAAGATTCATTGTTTGTAATTCACAGAGCAGCTGTTCCAACAAGTAAAGTATGCTTAATGGAGCTCAGGTGAAGCAAAAAATTTGTGAATTCCAGGATTCTGTGGTTACTCGTTATATTATTTAATGTAAAAAAGGACTCAGCTTTTCTCTAATACCTCATAAATCGAGCAAGGCTATGAGAAACATTATGTTAGGATATAAAAATAGATTTTAGGATCTAGAGATATTTTAAGATTGAGTGAAGTCTTGAGTAGAAGGACTTGGGGGTGATTATCAGTGAGAGGCTCAATGTGATCCAGTGCTCTGCACTTGCAGCCCAGAAAACCAGCCATGTCCTGGGTGGCATCACCAGCAGCCTGACCAGCAGGACCAGGGAGAGGATTCTCCCCCTCTGCTCTGCTTTGGTGAGATCCCCCCTGCAGTCCTGTGTTTAGCTTTGGGGCCCCAAAATAAGAAGGGCCTAAAACTGTTGGAGCGAATCCAGAGGAGGCCACAAAGATGCTCTGAGGGCTGGAGCATCTCTGCTATGGAGACAAGCTGAGAGAGTTGGGCTTGTTCAGCCTGGAGAAGAGAAGGCTCCAGGGAGACCTTAGAGCAGTTTCCACTGCCTGAAGGGGCTACCAAGAAAGCTGGAGAGGGGCTTTTGTCAAGGACCTATAGGGGCAGGACAAGGGGGAATGGCTTTAAACTGACAGAGGGGAGATTGAGATGAGATCTGAGGCAGAAGTTGTTCCCTGTGAGGGTGGTGAGGCCCTGGCTCAGGTTGCCCAGGAGAAGCTGTGGCTGCCCCATCCCTGGCAGTGTTCAAGGCCAGGTTGGATAGGGCTTTGAGCAACCTGGTCTAGTGGAAGGTGTCCTTGCCCGTGCAGGGGGTTTGGAACTGGATGAGCTTTAAGGTACCTTCCAACCCAAACCATTCTGTGATTCTATGATATGAAAAGGTCCATGTTTATGAACCTCCAGGTTATTTTTATTTAAGTTTCAGCTCATTTAAATTGACAATTTATTTTAATTACAGTTAAACCACTATGATGGTCTCTCATGTCCTGTCCATCATCTACGTACGCAAATTTAAAATTTTACTCTAGCATTCATTTTTATTACACAAGATGTGTTAAATGCTAGTTTGCTTACAGGCTTTAGCTAGAAGGGAGAAAACTTCAAAGAAAATTGGTTTAGTAGCTTTGAAGTTGTATGTGCGTTCATTTGGAATATTCATGAATGCAGGAGCGCTGCATCCTCAAGTGATTCAAAAAGCCTGGAAATATGTCAGGATCCTTTTTCTCTAGGTCATCTTTAACCTCTAACTTCACGGTGCATTAGCAGACGTGGATTTAAGACCTGCTTGAGCGGTTGCTACAGCTGATGGAAAGCTGCCTGTTGACTCCAGTGATGCTGTGGATGGTGGTCTTTGGTCTTCAGAACAAATGTTGGTTTAAGGATGGGATTTGTTTTGGCAGTAAATTGTTCTGAACATTTTTATCAGTCGAAGACACCTTTTAAGGTGTCTAATTATAAAAAGAAATGGCTACAATTCCTCCTAAAGCTTGGCATGTGTTAGCATTTTATAGTTCCTTTGTTTCATGAGAGACTTAATAGAAGTTGTTTGTAAAGGGGAAAAGGTTAAGCCTTTATATATTGGGATTTACAAAAACTATTTAAAGTTTACTGCTGGAAAAAGGGGTTCAAAAAATATACTGCTCTGTTATATGGTTTGAAATTAATTACTTGTGAAATAATGTAACTTGGGGAATAGTTTGAGAAATAGTTTTAAGTATGAAAACATGTCGATTTTATGCCAACATTACTGAAATATGAAGTGGCATTGTCAGCTAGCTTAATATATTAACATAAAATGTGAGTGTGTTTGTGTAAAGAGGCAAATTCACAGTGGTTAGAAACCTTAACATTTGACCTTGCCTTGACTGCTGGATGGTTTTAACCTTACTGCTCTGTTGGTGCCTTTGCCTTTAATCTGCAATGTAAATCGCTGAATGTTTAAATATTCTGTGTGGTGAATCATACATGCTTTTGCATTCTGTTCGGTGTTGTTGCAAATATTAATATATAAACTTACTGGAAGCCTTTTTTCCTTGCTGGAGTGGTTTATTTACCTTCCTATATCTCACTAGGGAAGCATCATTGCTTCTTTTCCTTAATGTCTTATCTCTTCTTCAGTGCCGCTTGGCCATTGAGCTCCTCTTGTCAGAACAATCACCTTTTGCATTATTTTCTTATTCCTTCTTTCACAGCTGCTTTATTTTACATTAGAGCACCTCTAACCATCCACAAAAGATGGAAGTCTGTCCTTTTGTTCCAAGACAACAGGATTCTGAATTATTTTTCTGACCCTGTGTTACCTTATCCTGGAATCACAGAATGGTTTAGGATGGAAGAGACCTTAAAGCTTATCCAGTTCCAGCCCCCTGCCACAAACAGGGGCACCTTCCACTAGAGCAGGATGCTCAAAGTCCCCTCCATCCTGACCTTGAACACTGCCAGGGATGGGGCAGCCACAGCTTCTCTGGGCAACCTGTGCCAGGGCCTCACCACCTTCACAGGGAAGAACTGTTTCCTCATATTTCAGTCTCCCCTCTGTCAGGTTAAAGCCATTCCTCCTTGTGTCCTTACAGGCCCTTGTCAAAAGCCTCTCTCCAGATTTGTTGTCAGCCCCTTCAGGCACTGGAAGCTGCTCTAAGGTTTCCCTGGTGCCTTCTCTTCTCCAGGTTGAACAAACCCAAATCTCTCAGCCTGTGTTATATGCTGTATGACTTTGTATTTCACACCTACTTCAGCTGGCTGGTTTGAAAATAAGTCAAATGATTATTTTTCCCCCTCTTTGCATATTGACATCAGATGTGTACCAGTTCCAGCACAGAAATAGTGGTAAGAGTGGCCAGCCAAGGGCAGAACATGTTGGCCTGCTCTGACAGCTGCCAGCAACAGTATTGACCTGTAAACTCAAACTGAACCTTTTCAGCAGAGGGGTGTGCACACACTTCTAAGAGATGTGTTAACCAGACATAATGGTTGCATGCTGTCACATGGGGGCATATCCTGTTTCTGACCTTATTTCCTTGCTGCGAGTTGGACTCGATGGTTTTTATGGGTCCCTTCCAACTTGACATATTTTATGATTCACTGGCGGTGCTCAATAGACCACTCTGTAACCCAGCCCAACTCTGAGACAAAAGAAAAGCTCTCTCCCCAAATGTACGTTGGGCTCTTGCATTAGTGGGCTGAGTCATCATGGGGTCCATCAGGAACTGGGGCTGGCATGAGGTTGAGAGCAAGATGGCATGGCTGGGAGTGTGGACAGGGCAGGCAGCCATCACGTCTGCTGCCTGGGGAGCTGTAGCACAAACCAGCCCAGAGTGCTTCTAAATAAGTCATTTATGTCCTGTCCTCAGAGGTGGTGATGGCGATTTATTATTTCATGGAGCTAGCAAGATAAGTATTGTTTCTGATCTTGCATTGGCCATGTGAGATTTCATGACAAACAGGAGTGTTTATGAAGTGCATAAACAGTCCTGAGAAAAGCAGGAGATCAGCCTTATGCCTGCACATTCTGTACAGTGAGCATCTGGATGCTGAGGTTCAGAGTCATCTCTCTTTACCTGCCTCAGGCTGGATTCCTTGTAAACCAGTTCCTTTACAGATAGCCCAGCTTAGTGGGATAAAAGGTCTGTTACCTCTCTGGGATGGTTGGTCTTGTGCCTTGGATATTCTTTGTGGAGAAATGAGTTAGTTATCCCTCATAGAGGCTGAGGGTGGAGAATCAAGTTGCTTAGCAATTCTGTGACAGAGTGCAATGAGGCTGTGCCCAGATGGGGTTTTCTCAGCATCAGTAGTGGCTTTTGGCACCACCACTTCGCAGAGCGGCAGGTAACTCAAGTGAGTTGATCCCAATTAAAACAACCTTGCAAAATTTAAACCCAGTACCTCCTCCTTGTGTTGATTTTTTGTTTGTTTTAATGGGACCATCCAGGACTTCCTGCTCCTTAAGCCCACAGTGCTGCTGGGATGACTTTAATGGCTGAAGCTTCATCAGGCCATGAATGGAGGATTTGACAGTTAGTTTTGCAAAAGCAGTGTGGACTTGGGGTTGTTTGGCCTGGAGAAGAGAAGGCTCCAGAGAGACCTTAGGGTAGCTTCCAGTGCCTAAAGGAGCCAATAAGAAAGCTGGAGAGGGGCTTTTGACAAGGGCCTGTAGGGATAGGAAAAGGGGGAATGTCTTTAACCTGGCAGAGGAGATTTAGATGAGATCTTAGGAAAAAATTCTTTCCTGTGAGAGTGGTGAGGCCCTGGCACAGGTTGCCCAGAGAAGCTGTGGCTGCCCCATCCCTGGCAGTGTTCAGGGCCAGGCCGGACAGGACTTGGAGCAATCTAATCTAGTGTAAGGTGTCCCTGCCCATGCCAGGGTCTTAGACTCAATGAGCTTTAAGGTGCCTTCCATCCCAAACCATTATATGAGTTTTATGAGTTTTATTCATGGTCTGGATCTTGTTTTGTCTGTTACACTGACTCAATTGTCCATCTCTATAAGGGTGTATATAAACTGCTCAGCATGTTGCTCTGCCTGGGAAAGCTGCTTTTTAAATGGTTTCTTTTTTTAGCTGGATTAGTTCTGGGGTCTGTTGTTCTCTGTAGCTGCACAGCAGGTAAGGGTGGTGCAGGAGTGCGGATGTGCCAGGCAGAAGCTACTGGAACAGCCCAGGCTGCTGTGGTCCTGCCGTTTCTCTGACCTTGCTCACTTCTTCCTGTCTTTGCACTGGACCTGGCATGCATCTGAGTTTGTGCAGATCCATTTTGATGTGCTTGAGCCAGCAACAAACCATTTGCTGCTTTTTATCTTGTTGAAGTATGGTTTTGTGAACCACAGTGAGTGAGCCAACAGAGCTGGTCAAGAGCTGCTTGGGTAAGAAGGTCCTGCTCTCAGCAGGCTGCTAATGGCACTTTATTCCAGCATCAGGGCTTACTGGAGCACTGCAGGAGCTGGTTTAACACACACCGGCAATAGGAAACAGCAAAATGTCTTGAGTGGGTCTGGGCCACATGAATGATTGAAGCACTTCAGCAAAGTGCTGGTGTGTACCGAAGCTAGCATGGCAACTTTTGGGTCCATGATAGCCTGCCATTATCTCAGCTTAACAAACTTACATGGTTTTCTATGTTATCTCTATTCCTCATAATATGGTGCTGGAGAGGGATCAACTGGTGGATTTCAAGTGTGCAACAGTCTAATCCAGTATTAGATCTGGCCATTGATGGTAATTAATGAGGACCATGTCATTGCTTAATTCAGTTCCATGGTTGCTTGGTCCCGGGTGCCCTGCCTTGTTTTCAATTTTTTTTAAGTGAATTTATTTTAACTGTCATCACTGAAATTTAATTTCAAACCCCCCCCAGTGTGACTGTTGTGTAGCATGAGCTGGTGCTGTCCAGTGTGCGTTTTGGTGCTGGGATTTAGTCACAGGAAAAAGCAGGAGGTACAGTTTGTCCTCTCGTTCTGCAGGATTGTTCAGAACATCACTGTGGAATAAATCTGTTTTTCTTCATTGCTATTCAAATGATGTGTCGCAGACACATTGATTAATCTCTAAATGGGGTCTGCTGAGATTGAAGATAAGTACACTCATTTCTATTGTTCTAATTCTGAGCAGAGTCTGTTACAATAAATGGTGCAGTATCTATTGAATTCATGCAGAAAGGTAAAAGCAATGCACAGATTTGACTTGTAGCACTGTCGTCTATTTTATTCTTTAGCGCCTTCTCTAAATGTAGAACGTATTCTTTATCTCAAGAAGAAATGTTGTAAACTGGTAAATTCTGGCAACTCAGTGCAAGCCAGTAATTCTTAAAACATGTTTACAGTTGTCTTTACAAAATCTGTCTTGAAATTCATTTTGTTGAGATGCTGAACCCCAGGAAATGTGGTTTGTTTTGCCCTAACTTGCATTTTTTGTTCCACTTCTGCAGGAGTTCTTTGAGAATCCTGCTTTTCGTCCAGACGGCATGAAGCTCTACCCAACACTAGTGATCCGTGGCACTGGTCTGTACGAGCTCTGGAAGACTGGAAGATACAAGAGCTACCCCCCCAGCACTCTTGTGGATTTGGTTGCTAGAATCCTGGCCCTTGTCCCACCGTGGACACGTGTGTACCGTGTTCAGAGGTAATTGACTGTGGGGGGTCTTGTTTATTGATTTATTGCACTTGGAGGGATTCTTACTTTAATTACAGCAAGAATCTGACTCAACCTTTTATTATTTTTCAGCCTTAGTCATTATTAGACTAAAGATTTTTTAAACTGCTTCCTTTCTATTTGGGATAGGAAAGGCCAAATAGAACGAGAAGCTATTTAAGTTAAACTGCTTCTGTAATGCACCCAGAAACTTGGAAGATTTCTGGAGGCCCCACTGTTGCTACCACCCAGACAAGAGCATAAGATGCAGCACAGATAATCCTCTACTGATATTGGTAGATAATTACCTCTTGGCTGTGTGTGATGTTTCCTATATTTGTTGCAAGAGCTATAAGGTATGTCATTTTTTTGGCTATAGAGACTTCCTTTCTTTCCCTGTGGGTATTGCAGGGTTTTCATAAATGCACTTACGATAATGCCATTATTTCCGGTGCTCACCTCCCAGGACAATGGATAATACTTACATTTAGCACTATATTTTCAGTGTGGAGTCTCCCTTGGATTATTTTTCTTCTCTTATCTTCTAAATCTTTTTGATAATAGGAAGGGAGGCTATGACATACTTGACTATTTTCACATGTGCAGACAATACTCAGTTGGCTTCCAGCTATGTGAGCTGGAAACAGTGCCAATACTGAGCTCTCCAAGAGCATGTGGAATGAGAAGGCCTTGTGCAGTAGGCATCACCTTCCTGAACTTCTCTAAGGCATTTGATTTTTTGTTCTGTGAAAAAAGAAGTGTGAGGGGATAAACAGTAAAACTTGGTAGAGAAAAAAGGCGGCTGAAGGCAAGAAATGCTGGGTAGCATTGACAAAGAAAATATGGACTCAGGGTTATTAGTGGAGTTTCTCAAACTTCCATTTAAAAAACTTGCTCAATTCTTGCTCAACACTTTATTTATTTATAGTGACACAAAAGGTGACAGGGCATTGAGGAAACCTTGCAGGATTTGAAAGCATCATTGAAAAAGAGAGCATGAACAAGCAGGACCTGGCAGTGGTGAAGCTGAAGTGGTAGAGATGGGATGAGATGCAGTTCAGGGAAGTTTGATGTCAAACTCAAAGTCTCAGGTTAGATATTAGGAAAAAAATCCTCCCTGTGGGGGTGGTGAGGCCCTGGCACAGGTTGCCCAGAGAAGCTGTGGCTGCCCCATCCCTGGCAGTGCTCAAGGCCAGGTTGGAAGGGGCTTGGAGCAACATGGTCTAGTGGAAGGTGTCCCTGCCCATGGAAGGGGGTTGCAACTAGATGATCTTTAAGATCCCTTCCAACCCAACCCATTCTGTGATTTTATGGAAGTGAGAGTGGGTTTTGCTGCAAACCATGAGGTCATCATGTGAAAATAGAGGAAGAAAAGTCCTGATATTTTGCTCTGTGATACCAATAAATCACTGATGAATGCAGCTGTGAAAAGTATTTTTTTTTTCAGGATAACATTTTTTAGAGATGAATGTATTAATGCAGCAGCCAGACAAGGCTTTGATAAGTCCTTGTCTGGAATAATCCCCATCTTCAAGAAAATGAACTGTGGAAATACGTTGCAGAGTCTCTTTTTTGCAGGATAGATGTGGACATAAATGCCCTGTGTAAATCGTTGTGAGAAGGAAAATAACCTTTTAAGAAATAAGAACATAGATTTAGGGAAAGATCAAGAATATTAGAAGTGGCCTTGAATAAAATGAGGCAGGAAGCTGGCAATTTTGAGTCAGGAATGAGATTCTGGAGTAGCCTTCCAAAGTTGCCAAAGAGGAAGAGAAGAGAAATACGAATATGATGAAGCTTGATTAGGCTTATGAATGTGATTGAGATGGCACAAGCATGAGGTAACTGAGATGTGGTTTCAGCAACCTGGAGATCCTTCCTTCAAATCTACATTACTGTGAGAAACCTGTGGTTGTAGCTGAACTCTGAGGACGATATGACGCTGAAGAAAACAAACATGGCTCGCAGTGAATATCTACTTGATGTTCCCGAGGCTTTTCACATCACCTGTAAGAGCATTAAACTGACAGAGGGGAGATTTAGATGAGCCCTCAGGCAGAAGTTCTTCCATGTCAAGGTGGTGAGGCCCTGGCACAGGTTACCCAGAGGAGCTGTGGCTGCCCCATCCCTGGCAGTGTTCAAGGCTAGGTTGGATGGGGCTTGGAGCACCTGCTCTAGTGGAAATTGTCCCAGCCCATGCCAGGGGTTTGGAACTGGATGAGCTTTAAGGCTTCCTTCAATCCAAACCATTCCATGAGCTTGTGATTATTAAAGGGAAAACTCCTGCCTTTTATCCCTGCATGTCTCCTTCATCATCGATTCCACTATAGATGCAATGGCCTGTTTGTTCACCATATCTTCATATCTAACTAAACCAGATTTTTTCTGAAAAGATGTCATGAGTTTGTGGGCTAGCAGGTCTACTAAGGAACACAGGCCTGGAAATATCTTTCCTGGTGTGCTGATTTGCCTGAGATTGACTGATTTCCTCTGTCAACATCCAGCTGTCATCCTGTTGTCGGTTATTATGTTCCAGTGGAATAGCTGTTTTCTTACTGACTGCCTCGTTATCTGGAACTTTTTCACAGTGGTTACAGATTTTTACACCTCCCATGCAAAGTCCAAAAGTTAGCACATTGATCTAAATTTCTTTCAGGGTCATTTTATGGCTGTAGCAGAATAATAAACAAAACCAGATTTCTAAATACTTCTGTGGACTGTTCCCAGCACTGCTTCACTGGAGATAGCAAGTATTTCCCTGTTCTCTATTGCTGTCCCAGGCCCTTTCCATCTCCCTCCAGTCTTCCATCCTTCACATCCTATATTTTAGGCCCTGTGTCATAGGTTCAGCAGCAGCAGTTGTTTTTCTCCTTGTTAGCTGGTGCAGTGCTGTGGTTTTGATTTTCGACCTGCAAACAGCGCTGATAACACCAGTGTTTTCAGTTACTGCTTGGCAATGTTTTGGTCTGACCAAGGACTTTCTGAGTTTCATGTTCTGCCAGGGAGGAAGGAAAGCCGGGAAGAAGTTGGGAGGAAGCAGAGACAGGGCACCTGGCCTAAACTGACCAAAGAGGTATTCCATACCACAGTACGTCATGCTCAGGATGTAGAACAGAGACAGAGACACGGAAGGGGGGGGCACTGCGTGTTCGGACTTGGTATGAGGTGATGGGGGGCGCTGCATGTTCGGGCTTGATATCAGGTGATGGAGGGGTGCACTGCTTGGTCGGGCTGGGTGGAAATTAGTTGGTGAGCTCTTACATCCTTTCCTTGTATTTGTCTTGTCATTATTATTACTGGTGGTAGCAGTAGTGATCTGTGTTATACCTTAGTTACCAAACTGTTCTTATGTCAACCTGTGGGAGATGCCTTTTGATTCTCCTCCCCATCCCCCTGGGACTGGGGAAGAAAGAGGGGGGAGTGAGTGAGAGAGTGACTGCGTGAGGGCCTTAAACCATGACACCCTATTTCCACAATTCTTTTGGATTCAGCCAGTGCCCCAGACAGCAAGTTCTTCCCTTTGGAGTTGATGAAGCCCTGGCACAGGTTGCCCAGAGAAGCTGTGGCTGCCCCATCCCTAGCAGTGTTTAAGGCCAGGTTGGATGGGGCTTGGAGCAACCATGTGTAGTGGAAGTTGTTCCTGCCCCTGGCAGGGGTTTGGAACTGGGTGACCTTTAAGATCCCTTCTAACCCAAATCATTCTATTCTGTGATTCTATGTCTGTTCTCTGTACAAGGTGTTGAGGAAACATAAGGGTCTCAATATTTCTGTAGTCTGTCACATGCTCATAATAATATAATGGATCAGAGGAGCATGGGAGAGGTGTCACTGGCAAAACACTGTAGAAGTCTTTCTGCGTCAGGAAACCATGTTAAATATGTTTTGTTTTGTTTTGTTTTTTTCTTTAAAAATGAGGTGCTGTTGATAATGGCTGGTTGGAGGAGAACGCATCTTCCAGGGTGTTTTGTGATTGTCATGGATACTTACTAGTGTATTTATTCTGCATGTTTGTGAATCTCGTTGCCACAGAAGCACTTCGGTGTGTGAGAAAGTGTGAGATGAGAGGATTAGTGACACACCTTGAGACTTTTCCTTTCATGGATCTCCATGCTTTACATGAATGGGTTTTTTCACTCTATTGATGGGGAGATGTAGATAAGAAGAAATAAAATACCTGACTCAACAGAGATTTTGTAATAAGTCAGAGCTGAGAGCAGACTCTGAGGTCTTTAGGCTTTCACTGTGTGCTTCAGTCGGCTGCTTCACAGGTGTCCTAAGTAATGCAAAATGTTTGAAAAATAGAAGATTAAACAGGCCTTGTTGAAGCTTCTGGCAAATTGCACATTAACTTTAATAAGGTCAGGATTTAATCCCCTGTATCCCTGAACTTGTTTAGCATTTTAACAAATCCTGAAAGCACTGGTAAAATGCTGTCTGGTGGCTATTCAAAATAGGCAGTTAGTGTGTACACTCATGTTGCACACACTACTTATTTAAATACCCTGCCGTAATCTGAAGTGGAGATGGAAGGGCTGTTTCTTGCTTTATCTTTCTTAAAATGCTTATTTTCCATATTCATATTTTAATTTAGTTTGCTCCCTAGTAGGTAGATGAGAGAGGCTCAAGCTACTGTATGTTGTAATCCACCTTTTATTTGCAGTACTTCATTTACTATTTCATAGCTGACTCTGGATTTAGCTGAAGACCTGGTACTAGAAGATGTTAGGATGCTTTATCTGTGTCTCTATAGGGAAAAAATACATCCAGCCTGACTTCTTGGAGTTGTTCCATAATTAGAAGAAAGGCGTTTTGTTAGATTATCACTGCCGATCTAACATACCCTGCTGAAAATGCTTTTCTCCACTAGTGTGTCCTTTAGTCACAATGTGAAGTGCTCATTTCCTCTAATTGAAGCTCTTTGAAGTATGTTGTGTTGGCTGTGCAGTGTCTTATTTACTCAAAGAAATTCACTGAATAAATGAACTAGGAGTGAAATCATATTTTGCCTCAACTTTTTGGCACGTGAGTGTAAGAGGCAAGGAATTTTTCATAGGCTCTCTGGCTTTATATTTAAAAAGGCAGAGAAAATAAGGGAGAAAAATAAACCATGGGGTCTCCATTAAATGGGGAGATCTTTTAGCAGCCTTTGAGTAACTAAAGGGGCCAGCAAGAAAGCTGGAGAGTGGCTTTTGACAAGGGCCTGTAGGGATAGGACCAGGAGGAATGGCTTTAACCTGACAGAGGGGAGACTGAGATGAGATCTTAAGAAGTTCTTCTCTGTGAGGGTGATGAGGCCGTGGCACAGGTTGTTCAGAGAAGCTGTGGCTGCCCCATCCCTGGTAGTGCTCAAGGCCAGGTTGGATGGGGCTTTGAGCAACCTGGGCTAATGGAAGGTGTCCCTGCCTGTAGCAGGGGGGTTGGAACTGGATGAGCTTTAAGAGGTTTAAGATCCCTTCCAACCCAAACCATTCTGTGATTTTACAATTATGCTGGAGAAAGTTGTATCAGAATGGGAGCGTGATGTTGAAATGGGAGGAGAATCTTGGAGTCTTGAAGCTCTTGTTTTCATTCTTAATGGTAAAGGAAAACTTCCCTTGCTCACGCTTGCCAGTGTCTCAGATTTCTACAAGGCTGAAGCAGTACAAGGATCATGTCTTTAGGACCCTTTAAGACCTTCCATCTTCTCAGCTACTGCTGAAAATAGTGTTAATAGGGGCCATGGAGTGATGCAAGTCCTCAAGGAACTGAATGCATCAATTAATACAGAGGTCATCAGACAGCTGCTAGATAGTGATGACTTTCAATCCCCACTGAACTAACATAGATTCAGCTAATTACATTACCAGTTCCCTGAACCATCACATTCTCTGTATGTTTTTTTGTGATGTTCTGGTTTTTACTCTGTTGATTGAATCTTTATTCTAAATAGAGAAAAATGAATACTTACCTGGGAGTGCTTCAGCCCTGTTTGAGACCCACATATCACACAATTTACTGAGTATCTTTGGTACTTGTGTAGCCCTTATTTCCCTGAAGAACATCCAGGGGGGTTGGGGTTATACCACAGTGCACTTAGGTGGTGTGTTACTGGGGTGCCAGGGTGGAGTTTGAGCTGGGGAGGGAGAAGCATTTGAGATCACTGAATAGAACACCATTAGATAGAAGGTGGGTGTGGAGTCAACAATCTGCGCATTTCTTTTTCAGCTTGATCTGGGTGCATAAATCTTCCTTTCCCTAGGGAATGGTATCCTGCTTGCACAGTCTCCAGTGGGGCTAACTGCCCAGGAAGGCAGTGGAGAGGCCTAACCTGATCTTGCCTTCACATTTCATTTTAGTACTTTCCTCGGAGAACTAGAGTAAGGAGTTCTGCCATTTGCAGATTAATGGTTTACATTCCCATAGGAGGGCCCTAGACCTTTTGGATGGGCTTTGCTGCAAATCATTTGCTAAACAGAACCTTCTTACTTTTAAGCAGCTAGTGTCCCAGTATTAAAATGTAATTCTGGTGAATTTTCCCTGATGTCCCTTCAACTCGGAAGCTGCAGAAAGATGCAGTCTGGTTCATAATTGCTAGTCTCAGCAATAGATACCATGGAGGACATCTGACCTTGAGTCATAGGCCCAGCTGAGTGTTCTTTTTCCCCCAAATTTCCAAGTGAAGAACTGAGAGCAAAATTATAACCTATTTCTTAGGATTCTAAAAGCCTTCTTTTGTCTTCAGTCTTTTCACTGAGGTAAAATCTGTAGCTGTTTCACTTCATTTTTCTCCTGCTCTTAGTTGTGTTTTGTCTGTGTTATTTCCTGTTCAACCAAAGACTTGAAATGAGGGTAATTCAGGTAAGTTTTGTGGTCTGCTATTTGGGATCTTGGCTTAGGTGATTGTAATGGTGTTTTTATGGTCTTTTGTCTGCTAATGTAATTGTTTGTGCTTTTTGCTTTTGCTTTTTTACACAGAGATATCCCAATGCCGCTAGTCAGCTCTGGAGTGGAGCACGGGAACCTGAGAGAACTTGCCTTGGCCAGAATGAAAGATCTTGGGACACAGGTAAAATATTTGTGAATTGGCATTGAGGGAGAGCTGCTTGATGACTTTACACAAAATAGCATAAAGGAAAGGAATGACTAGAAGGCACAATAGGAGCCAGGTTTGCTGCTGAACTAAAATGATCTGCAGAGGTCTTAAAAAAAAATAAAGTTAATGATTGAAAAGCACCTTGATGATCTGTCTGAAAAGCTGGCTTTGTTTGGCTGATTTTTAGTTTAGCACTTTCACCCTTTTCCTGAATGCACCTGTAGCTACTTTGTGATATTCCATTTTTTCGCAGAATGAAACCTTTAATCAGAGAGAAGGCAGGAAGATTTCTTTTTAATTTATGCTATTAGATATTCTCCTTTCTTTCTTTTTCCCACGCATGCACTTACTTGACTGAACAACTGAAAGAAAAGCTCTTAGCCTGAGGGCAAGAGAGATTTCAGCTCAAACAAATGAGACTTGATATTCTTCATATTTCTATGGTCAAATAAAAATAGGAGTGGGGGAGGAAAGAACGAGGGGGAAGGAGGAATTGAGTTCATATTTGAAGTCAGAAGAAGGTACGTGCGTTTTGATTTTTCTCGGAAGATCACTCAGCAGTTGGCATTCACAGTGCATCTCATGGTCTGCTGTGGCACTGCTCATTCTTTGAACCTTCCTTTGAAACCCAGTTATTAACCAGAGTTTGCAGAATCTTCCAGTAAAATTGTGCAAAGTTCTTCCTTTGTTGGGATGTCTGACTTCAGTTTTGTTCCCCACTGTACAAAAATGATGTGGCCAAGCTGGAGAGGGTCCAGAGAAGGACCACAAAGATAATCCAAGGGCTGGGCAGCTGTGTGAAGAAAGGCTAAGAGTGCTGGGGTTGTTCAGTCTGCAGAAAAGAAGTCTCAGGGGAGACCTTATCCCCATGTTCCAGTATCTAAAGTATGGCTACAAAGATAAAGGAGACTCCCTTTTTGACAAGAATTCACATGGAAAAGACAAGGGGTGATGGTCACAAGTTACTAATGGGGAGGTTATGACTGGACACAAAAGGGAAATTTTTTCACACTGAGAACCAACCTTGGGAATAATCTCCCCGGGGAAGTGGTGATTTCTCAGCATAGGACACTTTTAAGATTTGACTGGACAGGGTGCAAGGGCCATCTAGTGTAGGTCATGCTTTGCCAAGGAAGGTTGGAACAGATGATTCTTGAGGTCCCCTCCAACCTGGGATTCTAGGATGCTGTGAAAGCATCACGTGAACCACATGGTCCTTGAGACTATTCCAAAGGGCTTTAAT
Source organism: Forpus xanthops (assembly GCA_032466535.1). Taxonomy (NCBI): domain Eukaryota; kingdom Metazoa; phylum Chordata; class Aves; order Psittaciformes; family Psittacidae; genus Forpus; species Forpus xanthops. The sequence goes on from JASSUY010010794.1 coordinate 21,557, forward strand.
TGCTCTGGTGTTCAGGCAGGGACACATCCTCACTACAGCTATTCCACACATCTGTATTGTAATTTAGTGCCCCCCCTTTCTAGCTCACCTTTTTTAAAGAGGTTTTAAGGTATTACTGCATGCAGCAATAAAAAGTCTTCAGCTACTGGGTTTGTGCCTGTAGTCCCACACCAACTTGTGCTCCTGACCTGTATTTTTGGTATTTAACATAGATCTCTTGGCTGCATCTAAATCCTTTACTGCCTTTGCCATTTCACTTGGATCTTGCAGTTGCTGTGCAAAAAAATCAGAAAAGAAAGACTCTTCCAGATGTGCTTTCCATACACCTTGATCTTTCCTAAGCTGATGACCTGGACTTTCTCCTTAAGTCGTAGAATCATAGAATAGTTAGGGTTGGAAAGGACTTTCACATCACCTAGTTCCAACCCCCCTGCTATGGGCAGGGACACCTCCCACTAAACCATACCACCCAAGGCTATGTCCAACCCAGCCTTGAACACTGCCAGGGATGGAGCATTCACAACTTCCCTGGGCAATTCATTCCAGTGCCTCACCACCCCTACAAGAATTTCTTCCTCAGATCCAATCTGAACTTTCATCCCAGTCTCTCTCTAGTAGCAAGCCAGGACTTGGCAGATGGCTTTGCCAGCTACAGAAGCTTCCATCCCTCCTGCTGACTTTTCACTTCAAAACCAGGCAGGGGAGGCAATCTCCTTGATGCAGCTGAGCTTTTTCAGTTGAGCTTTTTAGGGCTAATTGAACACTTCCTTGGGTTTGATACTGAAACCATATCATTTGATCAGAACCTGATCAAGACTGGCTGGAGAAGCAGGGATAGCTGATCCATGGCAGTCAGGGCAGAGCTGAAACATTAAAGAGCTTGTCAGGCTGGCAGTCATTGCTTTTAGAACCAAATCTGTGGATATCTCTACTATGGAGGTGATAACAGATTTTAACGTTGTGAGGCAGAAACACTGCAGCTGGTGGAATAAGGAGCCAGTATAGCTTGAAATGTAAGGTACTGTTGTGGTTTTATTGTGTCATAGGAGAAAATTATATATATACTTTGTCCTCTTGTTTCTTAAAGAGAGGAAAAGTCTGAGGCAAGGGAGGGACTTACAGGAATAATATCTTTGCCAGCTCACCAGTTCTGGTATCTGTCTCTGGGGAATGGTTTGGTGAAAAGCACATTAGAGGGACAGGGATCAGTATCAGTTATGCCAACACTGCAGCTTTTGTCTGTGGTTGCTGGAAAGAAATTATTCTTGAAGAGCCTTGTTGTGGGACCAGATGCTAGCCTTTATGATTGCCGGCCACTGAGTGCAAGTGGAGATACACTGTTGGGACACAGAATTTTTAAGCAGCATCCCAGAATACGTTGCCCTTCCTAAGTTCTTAATGAAGAGTGGATGTTTCTCTGTCTTTTACAGTGCTGTTTCTGTAGCTAAGAAATTGTAAAGCAGTAGACAAATTTGTCTATTCTAGAATCGTGGTAGGACAGTGAATCACAGAATGGTTTGGGTTGGAAAGGGCATTAAAGCTCATCTAGTTCCAGCCCCCTGCCATGGGCACGTACACCTTCTACTAGACCAGATTGCTCAAAGCCCCATCCAGCCTTGCCTTGAACAGTTAAACTTGAAATTCTACTTTTACAGTAGCCCACTCTAAAAAACTAACAGAAGCCCACACTTTTTTCTTGCTATTTGGGAGATAGTTGCTTTATATTGATAATAGAATTAAAAATCATTCAGAGGAGGACAGGGCATGAGATGGAACTGTGCTTGTTCCAGGTATTCAGAATTTCTGTGTGAATTTGGTTTTTGCATCCCCATCTGCAAGTCTGGCTTTTCAAAATCCATGGACAGGTAGGTGCTCTTGCTGTTAGACCAATTTTACCCTGTTGGTGGAAGTTACCTTCTTTCCTTCCAAATACAGCAGAGCTAGTGGAATAAAACTAGCTATCTAGACTGTCTTAGTCTAGATATTGTAGACTAATGCCCAGACTTTATAGTTTTGCATGCAAAAAATTTGAAAGAAAGCTAATGGAAAGCCAAACACCTGTCCAGTAGCTTTTTACAGTAAAGACAAACATCCTTCAGCCTTATAGCTAAAGGATATGCCTAAAGCCTTATCCTTTAAAGTCTATGTCAGTGTTCTCTGGAAGTTCTGGATCAGGCCCGTTGGTTTTATAAAGGTGTTTTATGTTGATGTGAATGAGTGCTATTTTTTTTAAGATAGGTCTAATCTATGTATGATTCTATGAAACAAACATTTTTAACTCAACTGCTTTGGGTAAAACTCTTGTGGCTGTACTTTGCTGACAAAAGTTTGGTTAAGTTTAGCATTGGACTTCCAATAAACCTGCTAAGATGTGGATGCATGTAGTCTTTCACAGTAGGAATGCTCATACTATTACAGCCCTTTGCTTACATGAATGGGTACCAAATGACTCAACTTTCATTGACATTGTTGAGAAGCACAAAAATTTATACAAGCTATAACCCATCTCTCAAGCACTGAGCTTGCACCCTCATCTCCTCCTCTGTCTGGCTTCTAAGGGAGGGAAGATTTCTTTTGGCTGTCATTGTTTTCTGCATCATTGATCCCAAGCCTCAGTGATGCCTCTGTGGATGTCAGATCAGTGTTTGCTTTGCTTTATGGTATTTGGACAGGGCTTCTGCACAAATCTCATTTAAAAGCAAGAAAAGAGGTTGCTGAGATTCAAAATATGTCCATTTAAGGACTCTCGGGTGCTTTGGTGTAGATTTTACCAATGTTAGACCTTCCCAATGAAGCATAAAAATGTATTATGCCAAAATCTTTTTTTCTCTGTTACTTTTCTGTATGCAATGACTTTGCCTCCAGACCCTGCTGCTTGTGAAAAAGGGTACGTTTCCTCTTGAGCCATAATGGTTGCTTAGTGAATTGATTTTTGCCAGCATGTCTTTCCATTTAGCACTAAGACCTCTTTCTGAGGTGTATTAAGAATGGATCGGTGAGCATTTTTGTTTTGAAGTCTACCCGTTTGAAATTAATCTGTACAACTTCGTGCTCTTTCAGTTTAGTTTTGAACCCAATAGGTGTCTGGAAATCTGTATGTTGCAAAGCTTAATGTTTTTCTCCTAAGTAACTTTTTTTTCCTCCGTTTCTTTTCTTAGTGTCGTGATGTAAGGACAAGAGAAGTCGGAATTCAAGAAATTCACCATAAAGTGAGACCATATCAGGTAGGATTCGTCTATTGAGGTTCTTTTCTAGGAGCTTTTATCAGACACAGTTTGTTATATGTGTTTGGTGTGGAGGCGTTGGGACCCATTTGTTGCACGTCCTGTCCTGTGGTTTGCCTTTGTAGATGGATCCAATTTTCCATTTATTTTCTCAGCAACTTTGGATGTCTTTTGTTTGAATGCAGTCACATACTAAAATTTATGGACCACCATGTTCAATAAACTGACTACAGCCAGCAGTTATTTTGGTATTTTCACTGCTGTAACAAAGTAACTGCCTTCCCTTTTCTCCCTCCTTGTTATAAATTTGGATCTATAAAATAGCAATAACACCGTGTATGTATGCTGAACAGGAATGGCTGTTTAGCAACTCAACTTTACAACCTTTGTGAATGTTTATATAGGCAAATGGGTTTTGTGTAAATACACTTCCACACTTATATGTGTGTATATGTGAGTGAGTGGATCCATTTAGCATATGACCATTATGTTGTGTTTCTCCTTCCTAAAATTGTTCACAAAAAGACTGGTATGCTTATGTTGTAGAAAGCAAAATGTTTATTGCTGAGCTTCAGGCAGTCTGTTTAGGAAACTAATCCTTCAGTTCACTGTAGTCACAAGGAGGGATTGGTCCTTCTAGGGAGTTGTCAGGAGGTCCGTGGCATCCAAGAAGATGAGCTTGTGAGTATCACACAGGGTCTGATTCATCTTACGATACGTGTATTCTGTGGCTAATAAGTCATACCCTGGAAATGAGCTGTTTAACTTTGCTGATATTAGGGAGGGACAGAAACAATTCTGGAGTTTGTCCATCATGTATTGCCTTTACTTTCAAATAAGAATTCTTTGAATCAGGCAGAAGATACTGCTACTCCCAGGTAGGGACCCAAATCAGAAGGACACTTACATACATCTTTATTCTTGTGTGCAGTGAGCACATACGCACTTTCTAAAATGTGAGCCACTAAACTGGGGTTAGGCTTTCTCTGTGTCAACAGAAAGAGATGAATTCTTGGGATTGTAGAATCACAGAATGGTTTGGGTTGAAGGAGACTTTATCATCTAGTCCAGGAGAATGTCATCTAGTTCTGCCATGGGCAGGGACACTTTCCACTAGACCAGGTTGCTCTGAGCCCTGTCCAGCCTGGCCTTGAGCACTGCCAGGGATGGGGCAGCCAAGACTTCTCTGGGCAACCTGTGCCAGGGCCTCACCACCCTCACAGGGGACAACTGCCTAAGATCTCCTCTAAGTCTCCCCTGCCAGGTTAAAGCCATTCCCCCTTTTCCTTTCCTTATAGGCCCTTGTCAAAAGCCCCTCTCCAGATTTCTTCTTAGCCCATTTAGCGAAGCTGCTCTAAAGTCTCCCTGGAGCCTTCTCTAGGCCAAACAAACCCAGCTCTCTCAGTCTGTCTCTATAGTAGAGCTGCTCCAGCCATCAGAGCATCTCTGTGGCCTCTTCTAGACTTGCTCCAACAGTTCCAAATCCTCCTTATGATGGGGCCCCAGAACTGGATGCAGGACTGCAGGGGGGTGTCTCACCAGAGCAGAGTAGAGGCGGAGAATCCCCTCTCTCACCCTGCTGGTAATGCTGCCCAGGATAATTTATATAAATGTGTAACAATCCCCAATAAATAATCTTGTTCTTACCAGATTTCTGCAAGAACTGAGGCTGTACAGGTTCAGTTGGACATAGGCCATGCAGCCTTTATGCTCTGCTCTTGTTATCTAATCTGCGGTCATTTCACAGAATATCTTCCAAAGATATCTGTTGTCAGTGGTGCTAATCTAATTTAAATTGTAAATTTCTTGAGTAGTTAGCAAATAGCTTATCACAGGGTTTTCAAAGCAATGTTATGTTGAAAATTCCTTTTGTTAAATTCATCCATCTGAGTGACAGGAGGATGTCATTATGTAGTCTTTGCAAAATTTATCATGACAGCAAGCAAGAGAAATATTCTGAAGATGGTATAATTTTTCATGCACTTTAGACTAATGACAAGGTATGATGTTGTTTTTGGCTTCGTAAGTAAACAGCGCATCCTCTTGATAAGAGAGGCTATCATGTCAGATCTAAAATAAATTAATTGCTTGCTGTAATCACTTATACTTTATGCATCTTCTTTCTGTTAAGGATCAGTAGGCTGTATGTATTTTCATAATAGTGATTACATGTCTGCTTTTAAAAGTATTTCAATTTTTTTTTAGATCAATTTGAAGTAGATTACTTGCCTATACTGGTTATTTACAGAGCTGGCTCCAAGCTGCCTTTTCAATTAGTGGCTTTTCTCCATTGCAGCAGAAGGTATTTGCTTGCTCTCAGAGTGGTTAAGGCTGCCTAGTGCTATGTAATAGCCTTAAAAATGCTCTAGTGAATTGTTGCTGTAAAGAGACATTCAGAATGACAGTTTCTGAAAGGCGAGGGGCAATGACAGCTCTGTTACGGATATGAACCTACATTAGTGTTAAAGCAGAAAGTGTAAAATGCAGAAGCTTCTGTTCCTGCAAACCAGGGTTTGAGGTAATGATCTCAATATAGAGCCTTAGTAGGAATAAGGCAGTTTTTTAAGGTGGTTTAGGTTGAGTGTGATCTGAAACTGGGGTTTCCCCTTTGTTTGTCAAAGTAAGTTTAAAACAGGCTGTGGCAGAGGTTTGATAGAGTTGCATACTGAAATGGTGATCCACATTGATGAGGGTTATCCTCAACCAGTGTACAGAATGCTTACAGACAAGGAACTGTTGCTGGGGATTGTGGTATGCTGCTTCCCATGGCTGTGCACTAGCTGACCAGGAGGTGATTCCAGATGGCTTTTGCCACATTCACATCAGTATCCCAGAAGGAAAAGGCTTTGTAGTTTGCATGAGTTCCCAAAACCACTTTGAGGGGGATTTATGTATTGTAGGGACCCTCTGTGCCCAGGGAATTGCGGGGAACAAAAAACTCAACCCAGGAGGGACTTTTCTGAGCAGATGAGCTTATCTGGTGCATCTTATGATGCTAAGGTGCACATAATACAAAACCTCCTGGTGCAGGTTCCTGTAGTCTTGCTTTGTTTCTGTCTACAAGTGGCTTTCAGACTGGCTGTAGGCATAATGCAGCATCTAGTCCCTGCTGGAGGACAAGCAGTGGAACCAGGCTTTCTACTGGTTTTGTTTTGTCCTCAGGAGAAACAAGTTCTCCGATCTTGACATTTCAAACTCTTGGTATGGTATAGCAGCACTTAATGTTTTCAGGGGCTTTTTATATGTTCGCAGGAAGCTTTACCCTAACTGCTTTTTCACATACAAACCTAGCTGGAGAATAGAGGTAGTTTAAGAATCTCTTTTTTTTTTTTTCCTGCTTATTTTGATTTTACTAGTGATGTTATGTACTTAATTGTAGATCTGGATCAGCATGTGTCAGCTGTCCTGACACACAAACTGGAGCGAAGTTACGCTCTCAGAGAACTTGGCACATCGGCAGACATCTGCTTGGATGCTTACCCTGCAAGCTGTACATCAGTGTTGAAATGAGCCTTGCTTCTGCAGTCAGCAAGGGATGTAATTGTGAGCTGCATTCACCCAGGCTTTGTCATGGAGTAGAGCAGGCAGGCGACAGAATCCTGTATGGTTTTTCTGTAAACAAATCTTTAATTCATGGATTTCTGGGTATGAGAAGGTTAGCAAAAAAATACTGAGGTCCTTTTCCTTCAGTTTGTAGGAGTACTGGGAAAGCATGGCAAGATACAGAATCACAAAATTGTTTAGGTTGGAAAAGACCCGTAAGATCATCAAGTCCAACCATTAACCCAGCACTGCAAAGTCTACCACTAAACCATGTCCCAGGTACCACATCTACAGATCTTTTAAATATCTCCAGGGATGGTGATTCCACCACTGCCATGGGCATCCTGTTCCAGTGCTTGGCAGCTCTTTGGGGAAAGAAATTTTTCCTAATATCTCATATAAACCTCCCCTGGCACAACTTGAAGCTGTTTCCTCTTGTCCTATCTCTTTTTACTTGTAAGAAGAGACCCACCGCACCTCACTACACCCTCCTGTCAGTTTTAGAGAGCAAGAAGGTCTCACCTCAGCCTCATTTTCTCCAGGATAAAAACCCCCAATTCTTCACAGGACTTGTGCCCCAAACCCTTCACCAGCTCTGTTGCCCTTCTCTGGACCCCGCTCCAGCACCTCAATGTCGCTCTTGTAGTGAGGGGCCCAGAACTGAACACAGGATCTGAAGTGCAGCCTCACCAGGGCTGAGTATAGGGAGATGGTCGTTGCTCTTGTCCTGCTGGCCACACTGTTGCTGATACAAGCCAGGGTGCTGTTGGTCTTCTTGGCCACCTGGGCACAAAGGAATCAATACACCTATGCGGATGGATCAGTCCTATACTGTGCCATCAGGATAGGAACACCAGTACAGTGCTGGTTCACGTGGCATCCACTGGCACTTGCCATACATGTTCAAATTCCTAAAGTTAAAGGAATCTGTCAGGACAATGGCAACTGTACCTGTGTAGTGGCTTTAGTTCAAACTAGCAGTGTGCTTTTAAAGCAAATCCTCTGATTGCTTCCCACTTTGAAAGCATCAGGAAGCACAGCAACCTGAGTCCTTTCAGGTTAATTTAGAAAGTGTCTTCCAAGGGTGCACCTATTATACGCCAGCTGGTGATGGGTGCCTGGTTCATGGGATGTACTTAAGCCCCACCAACATATATTTTGTTGTCATCAGCATCTCAATACTACAAACTCTTGCTGCTTTTCTTCTGTTGAGCCTGGCAATTTGGGAAATAAAACTCAGCCTGCTTAGCAGATGGTTGTTAGAGGTGAGCAAGGGAATGCCTACAGGAAGGATAGGCAGCTATGTCAGCTCTACCCTATCAACTCAAAACACAAATAGAGTGACTTACTGTGTCACCAGATATGTGACGTTGTCATCATCAGCTACAGGTTGCATTAAATTAGCTCAGCTACATATAACCACAGCTCCCGTTATATGACATCTGATCAGATCTCATATTGCCATAAAGGAGTCGTGTCTTGGGTCCTGGCACCGCTTCTTGATGGTGATAGGTCATGACTGTCTGAAACAGAAGGTTTTTCTTCTTTCTGCTCTCTCATCCCCTAGCTACTCTTCATAGCTTCTAGGTGCTCTGCGAAAGTATTTTTTTCTACCCAAGCATAGTCTTTATTGTATTCTCCGTAGTCAACCCACTCTAATTCACTTTCCCTTCCACTTGTGATCTTCAGACATGCCTTTGGTTGGGTTATTATAAAAAATTGCAGTTGAGGCAACTTACAGATTGTCACTGGAGAGTTATCAGAGTACTTGTCTGGATGATATTGCTGTCTTCAGAACTGTCTGAATAAGTAAGAAAACGTCCCGCTGATTCTGTAAAGCACATGTAATGCAATATTCACTCAACACCAACTTTTTCAGATCCAATCCTATTGCACTACACAGTTTGCTTATGTCAACAGAGCCTGTGAGGTGCCAGAAAGTACTAATTGGTAATTAGTAAGGAAGTTGCTGCTTAGAAGACCCATGTTCTGTAGATGTCTCAAGCAGTTGAAATAAAGTCATAAATGCAGGTTTAGTTAAGGCAGATGCAAAACTACTCCTTCTAAATTAGCAAGTTTATAACTGAATTTCAGTTACAGATAGTCCCTTAATTAGAGGTGAGAGTTGCTGCTCCCATTGATTTTGTACTGGTTATGAAGCTCAGGTAACTAAGAAACATGGGGTTTAGGTTTCTGGCTTACAAACGTGTAACCACATGTGTAACTAGTTGTCGTGGTTTGAGGCCCCCCTCAAACAGTTCTGCACACCCCCCCCCCCTTTCTTCCCCAGTCCCGGGGAAATGGGAAGGAGAATCCAAAGAATGCAACTCCCACAGGTTGAGAT
>JASSUY010010797.1:0-13050 GCA_032466535.1 Forpus xanthops
AGAGGTAGTTCACTGTCATACCATTTTATACAATTTGAATTTTCTAGTATTTAGTTTACCTTCAGGAAAAAAAAAAAAAAAAAAAAAAAACCAAAAAAAAAAAAAAAAAAAAAAACAAAACCCCAAAAACTAATGTATCCCATTTACTGCTACAGTCCTAAAAAGTATATATGGCACATAACATGGATGGCTTGGATTTGATTTTATAAAGAGACAGATTTGGTTTGATTCTGTTCCTTCTCAAACTGTTGACTCAAGAATTTTTGATAATCATTGTAAACACTTCAAATGCTTTCCTGAGATCTTGCTTAATGCCACTGCTCTTCCACACACAGCAACTTGCCAGAAGAGGAATTTCAGAAATACTAGCTAAAACATCTTGACAAGCTAAACATTTTTTAAAAACAGAGTAGGTGGACTTAGTTGATTTACTGCCAGCTACAGTATCTGTCAAAGAACATAAGCTGTGCTACATAGAGTTGATTAAAGCTGGCGCCAGGAATCTACAGATTCTGGACCCAGTTTCATTTCTGCTATTTAGTAGTGTCGTGTCTTGAGCGAGTGACATCCTTTTTGTCCACATCTGCTCCACTGTCCATATATTAGGGACAGCATTTACCTACTTCTTTCAAAGAAGGAAGTTTTAATGGTATAAACCCTAAGGATTATGACAGGCACAGATGATGTGCATTTGGCACCCATTAAACAGCTTACAGCCTCTTAGCAGGAATGTTCCTGAGCAACGCAACAATTGAGAATTTTAATTTTTTTTTATAGTTTTGAGCTCAAAAAATCTGGTCGGTTTGGTCAGGTTTCAGAATTTTAGACTTTTATTATGCTTTTCATAAACAACTCACTGAAATATGTAATCTCTTTTTGTCTCAAAAAAGAGTAAACAACTTCATTTAGAGCTTATGAATCCTTATAAACTATTTATAACTATCTTCTGGATATTCAGTAAACCATATACACATTCTCCAAAGTCTGTGACATGTTACTTCTAAAATTCTATGTGTATTACCCAGCACTGTCTTTCTGTAATCTCTCTCAGAAGTATTTTCCTCCTATATTTTCACTCTCCTTTTGTGAGTGAAATATATTATCACATTAAATGACTATATGAATATATTATCATATAATCCTATATTATCTCTTAATTTTGGGGGCTGGATGCTGCACTCTTTAATGTTTACCTAAGCAAAGAAGAGGAAGTACTTCAAAATAAAGTAACCTTTTGAATCCTTTCTTTCTGTTGTTCTTTCCAAATGTTGGCAAATAAAGAGGAAATAAACCATGGTTTGAATCCAAGAAACTGATTTTACCTGTATCAATTTCAATTTACTTCACACCTTTACAGGAGGTGAATACAGCAAAGGGCCTCAAAGGAATCACACTAAAGATGAATGGTAGGAGTCAATATGGCAGTTATGATTTATACAGTATTAGGTGCATAATCACTGCAAATCCTGTTGTAAATATCCCTTTAGAATGTAACTGAAAGAGTCATGAAAACAGGTTAGTCCAGGCTGTACAACCTTAGGGTGAGATGAGAAATGGTGCCAATGGGGTGTTATGAAATTGAGATTTTTTTTTAGAAGTATATATATAAGTTTAGACATTCAGGAAAAGAACAGTTTCATTGTACCATGCCTAGATCTCAAGTATAACTATATGTGAAAAGATAGCATAAGTTTCAAAAGCTGCATATACTGTTAGAACGAAGCACAAATTTGCCTCCTAAAACGAGTAGCCAGTTTTGAAAATGCTGGCCCAGGTAAGAACAAAAATGTGTGTTGTTCTTTACTCTGATTATCACCTTGCTCTAAGTGGAGGCCACTTTTAAACACTCATCTAGAAAGATCACTTACTTAGCAAGTGACAAATGCCAAGCATTTTGAGAATCCAAACAGCCAGTATGAACCAGGAATAGATTCCCATTTTCCAGAAGTCCTTCTTTCTATAGCTGCCTGCTGGTGTTTAACTAGCAATTCTTGAGAAAATATTTTCCTTTCTGGGTGCACGCCAACTTATGCAAGTGGATGCCTAGGCACCTTCTTAAAGAGAAAGCTCTCCTTTACCTGAAAAGGACCATCTTACAACAACCTCTCTTTCATAGTACATTTTATTTTGCGACAAGCCATGTATTTTTGCCTGCTCATATCTGAGTTTAAAGACAGCAATCAAGGAAATATTAACAACTCTTTTCCTCTTCAAAAAATGCCATCAATCTATGAATATTACAGAAACAAACAAACAAAAAAACCCAACACCCCAAACCCTGAACACGTTTTAGACACTGCTAAACAAAACGTACCAACTACTTGAACCCAGCCTAAAAATAACATATATCTTATTCCTTGATGAGCCAGAAACCAGTGTAAATCTGTCTGGTAGATACACAAAAAGCTTATCTAGTTCATATCATGTTCATCTAAGGTTGATCCACTTAATTATTTCTTCCACTAAACAGCCCACTGCTGCTTTTTTCTGGTTGGAAAAAGTGCCAGTGTTACAGGAAAGAGGTTTTATGCTCAGATGACCTGGGATTAGAAGAACAATCATTTTGATATTAAGAGATTTGTGTTTGGAGGCAGATTGCTTTTGAGTGTGTTGGGAGTTTTTATGCTGACACTCATCTGTGTTATGAAATAAATTCAAACTCTGGGACGGTAGCAGATGTTATAGTCCAAATAATCAAAACTCTTGGTTTTGGATAAAAAAATCTTTCAGTCTTACTAGAAAACAGAAGAAAACATATGGCATAATAGATCAATTGAATGGCACTGTTTGCAGTAAAGCTGACATTTCAGGCATATCCGCAGTGCTCTCTTGAAGTAGGCCATTTTGCTCGGCAAAGGAGGATTCAATACATTCTTTTATATTACTGTGTCAAATTGGATTAGAACGTAATAAAATGGGGAACGTAAAATAAAGCCCTCTGGGATTGCTGGTTATGCAGTGTAATAAGATGGACAAGGAATTAAAATGAATGTGCTCTTCAGAAGTATGACAAACTTCTCATGTGTAGTTGTGTGAACCTTCCCTTTTTCTATTGTGTTTCCTTCGTTTATCCCTCCTGTGCTGCACTATTTGTTGATCTATATCAAGTGAATTTCCTTCAGTAAGTTTGCCCAGCACTGGTCTGTTCTGTAATTACTATTAAAACAAGACATTCAAATACAAAATTATTGAACACTTGCTACAGTTGATACAGTTTCTGTTTGCAATTATAAACAGCCCAACAGTGCTCTAAACTTTGCTGAGATTTATTTCAGAGGTTCATTACTGTTGCCTGCTGGCCTGCTTTGGAGTGCAGCCACAGGAGTTTTCACTTCAGCAGCTTCACTGAGTAGCCCGTAGGGTTCAACTTCTGCTGTCAGTCTGCAAGATATCTAAGCAACATAGACAGGAGAAAGCGCTGAAACTTGGTTTCTTAAATGATGCTTGGAGGGTTTCTCATAACTTCACGGAGTAAGTTCTAACCTTTGAAATTTCGAAAATGTTAATTAGTAAGCAGAATACTTCATCCTTTCATTTATCTGATACTCTTATCTCAGAACTCACATTACCCAAAATTGGACTGTGTCTCCTAAGCACTATGCATCATTTGCTTTGAAAAGGTCTCTGTTAGCTGAAAACCCAGTGACAAGTCTAGATGGCAGGTCCTGTGTTCTGTTTGGATAAACAGGGTTACACTTCACACAGGAATAAATATTCATCGGAATTAATACATCACTTCAGTCCTGAATTAAATTTCAGAGATTACAGGAAATCTGATTACAAACTATATCACTTCTAAACTTTGGAAGGGGAAGTGATGAAAAAGAAAATACCAGAGCCACTCTTGCCTAAATTAAAGCATGGAAAAAGGCCTAGTACGGATCAAAGTAACTCCAGTGTGCATGTGCACTCAACTTTTAGCTGATTTTAAAACTGAAGAGAAGTTGACCTTGGGACAGTTAATGGTGTATGAAAACAGGCTTTCACTTAGAATGACTGTCAACTCCTCTGTCAGTTTCTTACTTTTCCTTTGCAGTTGAAGAGCAGTAACTTTTCATAGAAAAGACGGGTTCATCCTCTTGTGACACTGAGCATCCATGACCCCACCTGCACCTTGAGTGAGGGAACTGCTAGTGCTGCTGCCACTGCAGTTCCATCCTAGCGTGGAAGAGGATTGTGCAATGGGTGCACAGAACATTTCACACAGGAATATATGTAACACTGACTAAGAATACAGATTAGCCACCTTAAAACAAGGACAATATCAATGTTCAAAAAGAAATTCCAAAGAAAAAAATGGATTTAATCAATTTGGTCAGTAATATGGGCATGCTACCAAACCACAGAGGTTGCAAGGTGAGAGTCTGAATACAGGAAAGTTATTTGGCTCAGAACATCTTTTACTTTTCAATAGCTTCTCACGCTCAGCTAAACATATGGTTAAATGCTTTCCTGAACTGAGGTCTAACAAACTCACACTTTGATCTTACAGTTTGGTTTATTTCACTCTAAAATGTGCGCTACATTTGAGTATAGTTTGACATAGCAAATGAAATATTTACTGACTTTTGGCAATAGTACCTTTGAGGATTTCTGTAATGTATCATTCTCATTGAAGGTCTGATCTCCATAGGATGAGGGTGATTAACTTCTAAGAGCACTACAAGGAAGTTGGCTCATGCTTTGAGAATAAAGCTCTTTCTTTTCCAAAAAGTAATTTTTGTGGGTTTGTACCTAATCACTAATTGGATTCCTGCAGAGAATTTGATAACAAAGACTTTGGGATAGCAGGAATATGGACTTCTAAGTTTCCTATGTAACAAAAAGATATGAAACAAAGAGTTAAAACTACTTCAGTGTTTTTCGTTGCTTTCACAGAACAGCATTGTCTGAACTCTGTTTCCTCAGATTATAGAGTAGTAGTATCTTGCTTCATGAGAATACAGTGTTCTGAAGGAGTGAAAAGCACCACATAAGAAATTTTGAATCTCCACTGCTGGCTGATTAGTATACTGTAATTTATGTGGCAAAGCATGCAAAAAACAAAGACAGGCAAAATAAGAGAAGTAATATTTCCTTAAGTATTAGATTAAGTATGATTAAGAGGAAAACATTCTCCAGCTTTTCTACCTCATCAGCAGGGCAATGACTAAACCCACTATATCTCCTACATAAGACATTCTTTAATATACCCAAAGAATCAGAAATGAAGACTGAAAATGTACCATCAATTTCCTTGGATTAAGGTCAAAGCTTCAGGGAGAGAATAGTTTCCTTCACAAATTTATCAGACAATTTCAGTTACTATCGGATTAAGGAAATAAAGTCAGAAACAAAACATTTCAAAAAAGAAAACTGTAATACTTACATTGGTGACATATTCAATATCCTTCCAAATATTACATTCCCTGGGAAAATCTGCCAAATCTAAAAAATTATCCACTACCACTTGGCCAATCAAGTCATGCCTGGAGAATCTGTCAAAGTCATACACAGAGAAATGGAGCTTCCTTGCGTTCAGATCATTGTATGGGACTGTAAATAAAAAAACTTCATCAAATACTGGATTTAAGGTCTTTCTGTGCACTTTAGTCTGGTGTTTTGTTTTCCTATCAGGAAGCAGATATATCTTCACATATGGATCTGAAGTTCCAGAGAAGTCCTTTGCTGGCAGATTGATGGCCTTGTGTATCTTCACTATTAACTGCTCTAAATCACAATCATATTTCAGAATAAAGTTCAGTTTTCCACATGCCTTGCTATTACTCCTCCGGCCATCGTCTGTGTCCACTGATCTTTGTTTATACAGTTCTGGCTTAATGCGGCCAATCCCCGTCAGCTGCTCCTGTTTCTGAACCTGCTGGATGTTGAAGTCAGGGTTGGAGAGGTTGAGCTGTCTTCGGATTGAATTATGCCTTAAGTGGAAATGAAAGAATTGAAACAGATTGTGTTCAATATGATGAGAATCTGTGCACACGCACTAAAGATACTGTTCTCATTTGACATATTTTTGTAATGTACAATGGAGTCAGATTTTTACTTGCATAAAGTGATAAAGCATAATACCCAACAGTTGTGAGAGCTCACCTTCAGCATTAGACTGCTCATATCACATAATTTTCTGTTCCTCTGTCGCAACCTAGTGTATGTACTCTCCAAACCTGGCTGAAGAAAGTGACAAAGGCAAATTCACAGCCATTGCAAATCCAGAGGGTCTGCCTTACTGGCAAGTACAATGTGATGTAAGAACTGTAGATGTTCTTATCACTTACCATTTTTAACGGAGGTCTTTGGATTATTGCCAGTGAAATGAGTTACATTATGTAAATGGGAGCAGGATATGGCCTATTCTGCCAGTTGAGCTTGCTGATTTCTGGTTCTAAGGCAAAGCTGGACAAAGGTGGATACTTCCTGACACTTCTGCATTTCAGTTACTTAATTAATTAATATGACCACTTCATTTACAAGTGGGCTGGTTCTGGTCTGAAATGGTTTGTTGACTTCCCCAACAATTGTTTTGTTTTTTCTCTCAGACCTCATGTAATAAGATCTGTGGTACTTTGGCTGAAAAGCTCCTTTAGTCTCATTACTCTGAGAAGAGAAAGTTGCTTTTAGCTTTGGTCCAGTGAAATTCATTACCTGGAGTCACTCAGATACTGTGATTAAAATTTCCACTTCATGAGATAGTAACAGAAATCAAATTTGCAAACCCTGCTGGGGTAGTGGGATGTGAAAGCTGGATTAGGTAAAATCCTAAACTTATATGGGTTGGATTCCACTTTTTTCCTATTCATATGCAGTAATCATCCAGAGTCTTTGAGTACCATGAGCTGTGGTTGTACATATAAAGCTGTGGTTGTACATATCAAGAGCATGTGGAAAATGCTAGCACAGGATTAGTCTGAAGCTATTTATGTTGAATATAATCAGCAATACTTCCCCTGTTAGCACTGTTCATTCATTCCTTGTGAATATGTTTATGCATGCTTAAAACAGGAACAGCCTCTTATACACTAGCCTATTTTTTTCTTGTATAATAAGTACATTATTTTATAGATATATAGTAGCAATTTCAGGATAAAATATTATGTCCCCAAAAAAGATTTTTATTATTCAGCTCTTAAGCTCTTCACCAGAGTGGGAGGAATAAAATGAAGGGAGAAAGGCTGGAGAGACAGTTTAGCAAGGACTGTGGTGGGGCTGGTGCCTGGTCTCTGTGGCCACAGACTAAAGCCACAACCACTCAGTTACGAAGGAAAGCAGCAGAAGCAAAGGTGAACAAAAGATGCAGTACAAGGAAGATGAGCTCCTACTGATCAGTGAAATAGTCTTTTGGGGAAGACCTGATCAAAAGTAACAGGCAATAAAAGGGAGGACTAAAGCCAAAACCCTGTATCAACAAATGATACAGGGTAGGGGTGGGACTTGGACAAGTCATGCCCTTGTGGGCAGAGAGACAGCACAATAGAAACCTGCTGGAGAGAGCCAGACTGGTAACAGCTGCCAGAAGCAAGGTCTGCAGAGACTGACAGGAGTGAAGACATTGTGCATGCACTGAGAATGCTGAGGCAAGCTCTTTTACAGATTGGGATTGCTGCTACTTCTTGTGAGATGACTATGCTGTGGTGATACTCTGCATTTGTCATTTGATTAATAACCAGAACTGCTGCCTTGTTATAGCAGAGGAAGTCTGTATCTGACACAATACTTTCACAGTATCAAAGACACACGAGAGTTCTTGGTGTTAGATATCAGACATGAATTTTCTGCTGTTAATGAGTCTTACATGTGTATTTCCCAGCAGTCTGAAAACAGCAGCACTAGCCCTGTGCTATACTTGTGGGCTATTAGTCTTCAGCTGGAATTCAATCTTGCATGTGGCAGGGTGAGTGCTTCAGTACCCATAATTATGGCTTTGACCTCCCCACAGATTCCTACAACACTATAAGACCAAGTTATTCTTATGCTAATCTAACGAGGAAGGGCACCTGGATCTTTTACTGTGTAACATTAACAATGTTCTGGGGACTTCTCAGATTCTTTCTGAGACGTGTTTTGGACAACTGGCAATTATAGAACTGGCTGTTGTCATCCTTCCCATGTTCAAGTGTGCCTGCAGGCACAAGTCTTGGCTGAATTTGCTTCCCTAGATGTCCAGGAAAGAGGCTAGTAAAGAGTAATTAGGGCTAGTGCTGTACCTTTCCACCTGAAGTATATCTGCTTTGACTCAAGACATCTATTGTCTCTTCACATGCTGATCCTTTTTCTTACTGTGTGAAACATAATCCTTTCATCACTTGCCCCTATACACACACTTACTCTCTCTTTTTCCTCTTCCCTCCTGTACTGGTTCTTCAGTTGCCCTGGAGACCCCACTGACTCTTGTTCAGTCACTATTGCCCCCACTGCCATAACTGTAGCTAAAATCCATGATTTTTAATCCTATTTCTAACTTCTAAGTGCTGCATTAGCTTGCCCTACTTTTCTCCTTTGGTTGTTGTAAAATTTTTGAGGACATACCACTGAGTATTCAGCAACAGTGCTAGGTGCAAATGAATATGCTTTACAAGCTAAATCTAGGCTGTTCTGGGGCTTTAAGAGACATACAGTGCTCTGTCTTGCCCAGCTTCTGAGGGAGAGGTACAAATGAGATAGTACTTGATAGAAGAGTAGAACAGTATTGTGATCCTGTCCTTTTAACCTAAGAGGTTTGCATACCTCAAAGAATAACTTTTATACAATTTTATTTTAAAAAGAATGTGGCAAAAAATATACATTCAGCATACTGGATAATCAAGCTGTGCTCTTTTGACTGTATCTGTATTTATTATCAGAGAGAAATTGGAGTTACTGACCGATCAGAAGAGGTTGGCTCAGTGACCTGACGATGCATTCGCACATTCTGTACACAGTTCTCCTTCGTTCCTGCCTGAGCATCTAATGGAATATCGGGGGAGGTGTGGCTGATCTTCATGGAGGACTCCGGATAGGCTGTAGGCTGTCCCAGATAATCCTCACTGTAGTCATGGTCATTGGTCTCTGTATCTGTGTAGTTCAGTGATTCTTGTTTGGTGTCTTTGCTCCCAAATGGCAGACCACGCTGTCTCCAAGGGATCCAACAAAGCTTCCAAGATACGAACAGAGAGACACCAAACAGAGCAAGGCCACAGGCTGTGACAACTAAGGAGAGCAAGCTTATTGAGATATCTGCAAACAAGAAAAACACGTGCATGTCACAACTTTGTACTCCTTGTAGCTCTGCATTTTCAAGGCTTATCTTGATAGAACTTAGTTTACATTTTCTCTCTGGAAGCTGGGTGGGATGAAGGCCAGAATGAAAAGGACTGTTCACTTGTTCTCTCAACTTCCTACTGAAAAAGCAGTGCCTGCTGTACATTTTGTCTTTTCTTTGTTTTCATGTAGTGCAGTAACCTCCATCCCCTTTACCAGATCTTACTATATTATTCTTCTCCAGAGACTGTATTATACTTGAACACATGAAAATACGCACAGATGCAGAAGTGACATGATTTTTTTAGGTATGCAACTGAAGTATCTTGTTTCATTATTTTCATTCCCTTCCTTTCATCTTACACTCAGTTCTTATCTTTGCAAATTATATTGGACTATCAATACATGGCTTACTATTTATAATTTAGTTAGGTATCAGTATCTCTTAAGAAATTGAGATTTTTTTTTTGCTATTTCCAAACTTCTGTATAAAAAAGAACATGGAAATGAGTTTTCCATAGTTTTTCCCCACATTCCTAGCATTATCCTACTCCATAACCGTATCAACACAAGTAACTTACAACTGGGAGAGGCTTCTTCCCTGTTTGCTTGGGAAAAATGACTCAGTGGAACAGCTGTTTTTATTTTGTCTTTTATTTTCCTTTGAAGTACTTTTGAAACAAGTTTCTGTGCGGATTACACAATGCATCATGTCTTAAAGACAACTAGTAAGAATTCTATTTTACTGACTCAAATTATAAACACAACCTGATCAAAGTAATCCTTCACAGTCTGTACGGGCTCAGATTGTCAGGCTGCATCTCTATAGTCTAAGTCTGCAAAGGATGGCATGAGGTTGAAATGTACTGCTCCTACTAGGCCAATTACTTAAGAATGACAATTCAGATGATATCACCTCAGTCAGTTGGGAGGGGGACAGGGAGGGGTGGGGAAGAAAAGAGTATTTTTCAAAAAGTGGGAAAGTTGGTACCTTCTGTCCCTGCTCATCCTGACCAGCCAGAGAGATTAAATGTCTGCAGAGGGGGCAGTGAAACTACTGTTTCGCCCAGGAGCTGTCCAGTTTATTTTGCACACTGAAAACCAATTTAAAACAATTTTAGCCAGCATGGCCTTTTCTGTCCTTCTCCCAGACATATGAAGACAAAGCTCATTAACTGGGGACAGAACAGCAGCTGCTTGGAATTATAGTGAAGAGTTTCAGAGCTGAAATTAATTACAGAAATTCCTCCTGTGCATAAAAGGCTATCTGGGAGAAAGTAGAATAGTGGTTCTTGGTATTTTTGGAATATTTACTGGTAAACAAATCTGGCAGAAGAGGCAGAGCACAACCTCTCCCTCTGAGTAACAAGCAGAGGAACTGGGATGCAGCAGTGAAAGAACACCTTCAGAATTTGTCTTGGATTCCTTGGAGGAGAAGGAAGAAATATGTCAGAGGTCTGCAAAAAGGTCACATTTTCAAAAAACTGGCTCAAGTAAATGATCCAGCATTGAAAGAAAGAGAAATTGAGAGCTGTCATGAACCAGTCAGGAGATTGAAAGGTAAGAACGGGAGATTGCCCAATGCCAAGAGTATGTGACAGTGAGGAACCAGTTGAAAGGTAGACCAGCAGTAGAGACCCCCACCTTGAGGATAACTTTAGCAGAGTACAGTCATTGAGAGAACTGACATAATGAAAAAAAATACATGAGAACAATATGGAGAACTTTTCATTTTGAGAATTTGAAAAGGTCTTAATAATATACCTCTGTATTTAATAACATAACATCTCACAGTTTACTTTCAGAGAAGCTGGGTAATAAGCAGCTCAGGTTAACTTGCCAAGTCACAGAATAAGAAGGGATTACTTTTCATCAATTTGATTTTACTTCTTTCTGATTCCTTAGGAAGCATTTTCATTTGAAACTTTCGGTACTGTGGATGGGAAAGGGACAATCATGAATCTGTCTTACTTCTGTGAAAGGCAGTGGGGCTAAAGAGCACTGCTCCAAACTGTGCACTTTCATTGGACAGTGTTTTTTCATATATTGCAAATCTAGCTGGCAATCTTCAGCAACTGAGCATGTCCCATGCCAGGGGGTTGGACCCAGGTGACCTGTATTTAAGGTCCCTTCCAACCCAAACTATTTTAGGGTTCAATGAATAGCTGAGGTGAGTGCAGTCCCAAGTGAAGAGATTTTTGGCTGCATCCTGGAGCTGCTTTTACATGAGCCTTTTGTACTGTTATATACTGTATTCTCTGTAACTTTTGCTCCCATCTTTCCATATGTCTCAGTTTTTCTAAGACTGTTTATCTGTATTCCCACGTGGTAGCGGTACTCATCTGATGCCAGTGATCTCCTCTGCTTTATAATGAAAGCAGGATAAGTCTTCACTTGTTTGTCCTCACAAAAATCAGGGATCTGCAGCACAGAAAGCGTTCTTCAAAAATCCAGCTACTTCTCAATTCACTCTGCTTTCACAAGAATTAGGGCAATGTGTTTTCCAGAGCAGTATCTGATGTAAGTATAAACTACAACTGTGAATCAAAAGTAGAGGCAACCAATGTAGGCAAAGCTGAGCCAGCTTACAAGCAGGCAAGGGCTTTGGGAGCAGTGAGGAAAGGCATTATTTCAGAAGGAACAGGGTTTTTTCTTCAGTTCTACTGAAGAAAAAGCAACGTATAAATTCAGTGTGCTACGGTTTTGATGATCATCTGTGCTCACTTGTAGCATTTAGCCAGTTCCAGCTATTTTATCTATTATGTCCCCACTTTGCACTGATAAGAGGTCTTGAATATCTGCACTGAAGAATCTCATAAACATAAGGAAGGCCTCTGTGCTGTAGCTACTTGCATTGATCTCTTCCAATACGCAACCACAATGCCAGCCAACTGTCTTAAGATATGAATCCAAGTCAAAGTTCCACAAATATAGTTTCTTGATCATGGCTGCAGTGTGACCTGAACTCCCAAATTCTTCCACGTCAGAATATCTGGACAGTATTACAGTGTATTGATAATGAGTAATGTGTTCACAGAAAGTAAGCCCAAACTTTCTGTAAAAAACATGTACTTTTCAAACAGGTTAAAGGAACCAATGAATATAATTGCATATACATGCAGGTCATCTTTGCAAGCACGTCCTCTGCTATGTGCTTTCATATATCAATAAAGGAAGTAGGAGATAAGAAGACTGAACTCCAAGATTGACCTCAGATCAAACACTCTTAAGACTAGTGAGCTTCATCTAATTTTTTGTCTATGAAGACTGCAACTTCACTGTTAGAGGACACAGAAAACGTGATTATTTCCACGCAGTTATAACAATGCAGGTACTCAGCTGTGGCTTGCAGTAAGGCCACAGACACATCGGGTCCCTGAATATCTTGCTCATGGCATGCCTTACAGATATTCTAATGTACTAATCAATTTTTGAGCAGGTTTTCATGTTCAAATCCTTTTTACTCTACTGACTTTCAATTTCTTATTAGCCTGTCAGCATAATTTGTACATTTGTCCATTTTTTTTGGTAGCAATCACAAGGTTAAAACCAATGCAGAATTTTCTGCCTATCGATCACATTATCACTTATTATCACAGACTGGAGAGATGAGCATGGCCTTTCTCTGTGACAGATTTTATTGCAATCAGTTCTATGACAGCTTTATCAAAAAGACTCTGTTTATGAAGTCATAGCTGGATCTTTTTTAAATTCTTTACTTACATGTTAAAGTAAACCATGCCACTCAAGGCTATGTCCAACCCGGCCTTGAACACCGCCAGCGATGGAGCATTCACAGCTTCCCTGGGCAACCCATTC
>JASSUY010010798.1:465-21781 GCA_032466535.1 Forpus xanthops
TTCACTGTCTGCGTGCTGATTGGCTGGGTGTTTTCACTGTCTGCGGGCTGATTGGCTGGGTGTTTTCACTGTCTGCGGGTTGCTATTGGCTGGGTGTTTTCACTGTCTGCGTGCTGATTGGTTGGGTGTTTTCACTGTCTGCTTGCTGCTATTGGCTGGGTGTTTTCACTGTCTGCGTGCTGATTGGCTGGCTGTTTCCATTGTCTGCGTGCTGATTGGTTGGGTGTTTTCACTGTCTGCGTGCTGATTGGCTGGGTGTTTTCACTGTCTGCGGGCTGATTGGCTGGGTGTTTTCACTGTCTGCGTGCTGATTGGCTGGGCGCTCAAAGGGCCGTGGGGAGCTCCTCGGAACCGCCCCCGGGCCCTCTCCGGTGCCGGTGCTGCGGCCCCGGGCCGGATCTGTCCCGCATCGAGCTCCAGGTCCCGCAGCGCGGCCGGGCCGGGGGCCGCTCCGCCTTCCCGCTGTGTTCCGCCCCTCTGCAGCCGCTCCTCCCGGTGAGTGAGGCGGGGAAGGGCCCTCGAACCCCGCCTCGGAGGCTGCTGCCGCGCCGGGGCCGTGCGGAGGGACGGGACGGGCGCGGCGGGAACGCTTTCACTTTCGTTCCTGGGATGAAGGGAACGGGAAGGGCCCCGGGATGGGGCCGCCCGGAGCACCCATCCAGCGGCGGGTTGAGGCGGGTGTCGTGGTCCTTCAAGAGCGCGGGTGTTCGCTCCGTGCCCACGGTCATTGCTGTTCCCAGCAGCAGAATCCGTCCTTTTGCTGCATCCAGCCTCTTAGTGTTCTTTGCAGGTTATTGTTAACCTTCGGGGCACCCTGTGTCCAGACCCGCTGCGATGCAGTAACACCGTTAAAGTGCTGTCCTTACCTCTGTTTTCTTCTCCATCTCTTGGTGCTCAAGAGCACCCGGTGTTTGGGAGCATACGGCAGGGCAGGGAGGATCGATATCTGCCATATAAAGACAGAGGCTTGGGTGAACCGCACAGTGATTCCTGTGCTTTCCTGAGAGCTAGAAGTGATGCTGCAGCCTGGGATGGCCCTGAGGATTGTGCCACCTCCATTGCAATGCCCCTGTACAGGGCAGTCAGTGGGGCTGGTGCGTGGAGTGCCATGCAGGAGAGGGGCTGCTGTGCCAAGCTGGCAGCCTCAGCTCCAGGCACTGTGGCTCAGAAGAGGTAGAACGTTGCATGCGTCTGCTAAAGAGGATCTGCAAGCTGCTGTGGATGTCAGGAGCAGCCTGGCCACAGTGGCAGGGGCACCGTGGTGTGGGTGCAGTGCAGTCTTGACCTCATTCCCAAGCCAAACCTCTTCATGCTTATCATGGTCACAATTATGTCTGCAGCATCCAAAGATGAGATAATCTCTTTCTCCTTTCCTCTTGCAGACATCCACGATGGAGATCTCTGAGGAGCCTCCCACTTCTGCTGTGTTTATAGACAACTGCCACTTCTCCCAGGTCATCTTTATCAACATGGAGAAGTTTTATATTCCTGGAGGAGACATAACCTGTTATTACACCCTCACAGAGAACATCGTTCCTCGTGGGAAGGACTGGGTGGGCATCTTCCGGGTAAGTGGATCCTGTGAAACCAGATGTACCAAGGATGGGAAAGCAGCAGGAGGCAGAAACAAACAGCTCAAGCTTTGATGGAACAGGGTTGGGGGATTCTTTCTCACTAAGAACCTTGTGTAATGGAACATCTGTATTGTGCCTAGGGACAAAAGGGCCGCCTGCTGTGACCTGAATGGCTTCAAGGCAAGGTGATCTTTAAGGTCCCTTCCAATCCTGACCATTCCATCATTCTATAATTATCCTTTCATGCATAGACCACAACTCGTAGAAGTCAGGATATCAATGCAAAAGTCCTCCCAGTGACTGATCTATGTGGCTATACAGTCCCATGACCACAGGAGAAACTGAACTGTGTGATGCCATAGAACAATTTTGCTGTTGTAGGTGGGATGGAAAACAACCCGGGAATATTACACATTCATGTGGGCTCCTCTGCCCAGTGACAGCCACAGAGGCACCACTGTGCAGCAACAGATCCAATTCAAAGGTGAGCTGACAGCGTGTGTCACTCTGGGATGGTATGTGTTCATGTACATGGACTCCCACTTTGCTACCTGTGTTTGGAATTAGAGTCCCTCTATTGGGTAATACTTCGGGAGGCTTATTTCAAACCCTATCATAAATCACAGCATTTTAAATCTGCTACATTCTGCCATCCTGAGTGATAGTTGTGGTACAAGGAGTTACTGACAGTGCTGTAACAGTGCTGAACACTTCACTGGTGCTAAATTACCAGCAATATTGAACTGGGGTGGCTCGGTCTTCTGAGGGTTCCACTTTCTCTGCTATATAGTTAAGAGACTTGAATAATGAGAAGCAGCATATGATGGGCTGGTTATGTTTGTCTGAAGCTTGCTACCTACCACAAGATGATGAATACTATCAGTTCTGCTACATCGACCAGGACGGCATGGTCCGGGGAGCCAGCGTGCCTTTCCAGTTCAGAGTAGAGGCTGAGGATGACATCCTGGTGGTTACCCCACAGGTTGGTATCAGCTCTTCCCCTGCTTTTTACTGCCTCTGCTTTTCTTGGCATATGCTCCCTGCTGACGTGGGGTGATCTGCTGACTCAGCTTCACTACGGATCAGTCACACTGATCTGGACAGCCTTTGTTTCTCTGCCTACCATTTATCACTTACATTGTGAGCATGGTTATAACAGGGAGTGGCTTAATAAGTAGTGTTTCAGGGCGTTTTGAATGACTTTTAAAGGAAAATGTCATTCTCATGGAAACAGCCTGCCATTAGGTGGGAGTAAGAGCATGCACATGGACAGTGACTGAAGTGCTGTGTAGCCAAGCACTCTGATTCTGCAGTCCTGTGTGCAGCACTGTTAATGACTACACTGCACATGTGGTGCTAATCTAACAAACTGCAAAAAAGCCCCAAAGCTCTGCCTTTGCTGGCTGCTGCAGGCACAGAAGACATTGAGCATCTCCAGAGATCAGGGTAGAATGTGCTTAGTGTTCAAAAAATGAGGTTGATGGTAGCTTTGGACAGGCTGCGGAGAGTGAAGCAGCCATCTGGTCTGCACTGGTAGTAAAAGCAGAAGGAGGTACAGAGTATTCCCTTTTGCAGAGCTCATCTTTCTGTGCTCTTTGCACTGTGCTCTTTGCTTCTGTGATGTCCCAACAACTTTTTTGCTTGCCAGGGACAACTGGAAGAGGTTGAACTCCAAAACCAAAACCTGCAGAAAGAAAATGAGAAGCTGAAAGCAAACTGTGCAGGTCTCCAGAAACAGAACAGCCATCTGCAGGAAGAGCTCAAGAAGGCACAGGTAACCAAAATGTTCATGCAAGAAGTCAGAAGCTTTAAGTCTGAAAGATGAAGAGGAATTGAGTCAGATCTTGTTCCACCATATGCTTCTAGGGGAGGTTTCTTCCATGTTTTCTGTTTAATCCTTTTCTACTCCACTGTGATAAGACAACAGTGATGAACAAGAGACACCTTCAGACACAGGGTGAAGGTGTCTCTTGGGAAGGGGGTGTTCAGAAATTAGTTGTAGGCTGTCCTGCAATCACATCATCATTATCTTTTCCCCCTTCAGTTTTGCTTAGGGCTTGCTATAAATCAAACAGGGTTGGAAAGAGCAGTCAGGATGCAAAGGGCAGTGTTGCATTGGACAGGTTTTGCAGTTCCAATGCAGAGCAGGACTATTGCCCATATACCTCCTCCTGACTTCACTGTTATTATTCAGGAGCTGCAGAATACTTTAGAATCTCTAAGGAGCAACACCGAGAAACTGGAGCTGGAGCTGAATTTCCTGAGAAAGAAAAATATACATCTAAAGAGGCTGGATGATGGCAGAAGGGCAGAGCTGCACCAGTAAGTGCATTTACAGCATATCTCAAAACAGGGCATCATGTAAGCACCGTACCTTTATGGATTCGATTCCCATTGGTGAAATGATGGTGTGTTTTGATTTGTTCTGATTAGACTCAAAGAGCAAATTCAGAGTGTGACCTCTGAAAAGGAACGCCTGGAAACCAGACTGAAGAGAGCCCTGGATCACCTGGACCAGCTACAGGTAACAAACCCAGAACTGCCTTTGCTATGATGAATTGTCTCTGATGGAACCAGTTTGTCTCTGAAGAAGACCTAAGCGATTCTGAGCAAGCATTGCTGTATAAGTTTCTTTTTTTATGGTATGAGTTCTTTAGGAAAGGGTCAACCTTTGGTGTGATTTAACCTCCAGGAAAGCTCAAGAAAGCTGTGTTCTGGAAGAGAAGGGTAGAGGGGCCTTCTTTCACTTTGCAGAACCATCACAGTTTCCTTGTGATGCTGCAGATGACTTTATGTGTGACAAATCCAAGTTTATGGACAAAAGGCTTGCTTTTCTTAGGGAAATTCTGCACACCTTGTAGAAGTAATCCACAAACCTCAGCACTGAAACTCACTCCCTGAAGCAATGAGGATATAAAAGGGCAGCGTGCTGTGGCATTTATTTCTACTTGAAGAAACCATCATTAGCAATGCCTGAGGCCATCACATCATCTTTAGCCTGTTGTCCTGAGTGACCTTCTAAAGGTGCTTCTCTCTGTGTATGTGGTACTCAGGAAGCTTTTGGAAGCTCTGCTCTCACTTTGGCATTGAAAATTACATGCCTCAAATAGATGCTGTGATTACCTCCGCTGTGATGCCAAATGTTCAGGTTTCTTAGAGTGATTCTTTGTGAATGACTGCAGAATCTCTAAGTACTCCAGCTTCTCTAGTGTAGTGATTTAACTCAAGAGTCAGCTACAAGATCCATTCTCAAGGATGTATTAGCTGTCCACTGGCCAGGCAAGTCTCACAGCACCAGGAAGCCTGCCAGGGTGGATGCTCAAGCTGTATGAGTGCTTTTTCTTCTTCAACCTCCCTCGTTATTTGAGCTGCCATATATGACCTTCAGAGGTCATTTCACATGTAATGAACATCCAGAGCATGAGTGGTGCCATGGAGATACCCTGGGTGACAAGCAATGAAATGGTGAGACTCCCATTGGAAGTAAAGTGCTGTTTGTTGCTAATAAAGGCAGCATGAGGCAGGTAGTATATGGCAGCCCCAGTGCTTGGAGCTGTCATCATTTCGGTTGCCAGTTCCCCATGGTTTACCAAGTAACACTTTTCTTTCATAGCAACAAAATGAGAACTTAAGGAAAGAAGTGGAGGAGCAGAAGCATTTGTTTCAGATTCTGCAGGAAAAAATGAAGGAAGCTGATGAGGAAAATCAGGTGAGAATTTGGCACAACTCCCTCACTTTCCTCCTGTGTTGAGTGTGGCAGTAACCTCTCAGTCCAGTGTGCAGTTCCTTTAACTCTTCTACCAAACAGATCACTAACTGTGCCTGCACGTGGACCATCACCTCCAGCCAGGCTCTCAGGCACTCTGCAGGCACATACAATTGACTGACTAGACCGGTTTCCTCATGATAGCATGGGGATTCCAACACCTCCTCATGTTAGCTTAATGTGCCACCACTGAAGTAAATGGACTTACTAAATCATAGAATCCCAGAGTGATTTGGGTTGAAGGCCCCTTAAAGCTCATCCAGTTCCATGGGCATGGGCATGCCATGGGCAGGGACACCTACCACTAGAGCAGCTTCCTCCAAGCCCCATCCAACCTGGCCTTGAACACTGCCAGGAATGAGGCAGCCACAGCTTCTCTGGGTACCATGTGTCAGCGCTTCAGCACCCTCATCCAGTCTAAGCAGCGACTGCTCAGTTGTGTTCCTTTCCCTGCATTATTTCAGGATACTCTTCTGTCCTCTAAAGTGTCTTACGCTCTTGGGATCATCTTATCTGCCTTTCCAAGCAGGCCACAGAATAGATCTTTGCCCTTACCTCACTTGCCGATTCAGTTAAGCAGGACTAACTCTGAGCTATCTAAAAGAAGTTCAGAACAATTTTGCGTCTGATATAGGGAATCTGTGTTAGTGCAAAGAGTGATTGTTCTCTGAAGAGGTGTCCCAAGCTTCTGGAAACTCATTCTGTCTTCTGTCCCTTTGCAGCAACTAAGGGAAAACAATGGCAAACTCCTGAGGCATCTCTCACAGGCAAGAGAGGCTTCTTCCTCCTCTGTTGCTTCCCAAGCTCCAGTTCAAGCTCCTGAAGTAGGAGGCCTTCTGTTTGGAAATCCATATTGTGGTGAGATTACTTGGCATTCCGTCTGGAACCGCAGATATGTGGCACTTAAAGCCTCAAGCCAATTATCCTCCCTCTCCAATTGAATGCTGTAGAAAAGCCATTATTAGCAGCACCTCTGTGCAGCTTTGCATGTGTGCAGATGACTTGGCAGCTGCAGAATGCTGCCAGGTGTTAAGAGCTGACTGAAGTGATCATCTGTCTGTTCATTTGCTGCCAAGAGAGACAACTATTAGGTAGTTTATTCAGCTGTGAGGCATCTAGTTCTGTGGCTGATGTCCAGCTTCCATAGTCCTAAATAGAGAGGGTTAGATCCAGAGCCACATCCTCATGTTTCCAGAATTACTAGTTACCAGCACATTACATTGTTAATCATTTTGCTGTGGTGAAATGATCTGCTTTTTCCAGCTGCAGGAGCAAACCTGGGGGCAGGAGCTGCAGACATAGTAAGTGAAGTGGGAATGACTGGACGTGAGCTAGTGGTTTATGGGCACAAATTAGTGGTTTGAAATAACAGCCTCCAAGTTCAGCTCTGTAGTCAATTGTCTACGTACTGCTTTAGTCCTCGTAAGATAGCAGACAACCAAATGGAGCTCCATGTGCTTAACGTGTATAGTCAATAACACAGAATTACATATATTAAGGAAGAGAAGGGAAGCTGTTGCCCTTAACCTTTAAGGATCAGCTCTGGCAGTATCTGATGTCAGAATGAGGAGGAGACAGTTCCTGAATACCTTATTTCCTATTGGAAAAACTGATTTTATTTGCATTTCCTTTGTACTTCAGGCTTCTATAGAGAAATGCTACATGATCAACGAAGTATGTCCTGAAGATACCTTAACAAGTCAGCACAAGGCCCACTTGCAGAGCCACCTTCTGGAGTGCCCATTCTGCAGTGAGACCTTTGAGAAGTACAGAAGATCACCCAGACAAGAGTGAGAATGCCACTAGTGCTGGAATTCTGAGCTTTCTGCTCCATGCAGCATGGGACAAACACACAAATTGGGTCAGACATGCACATCCTGAAACTGAATCACCATCCTCAAACTCAGGTCTCCTGTCTTGGATAAACAAAGTTAACCAACTTACAAATCCTGTCATTACTCATTTAGGTCGCAGTTCTATGGAACAGGATTTGTCACCTGACAGTTTATTCAGGTTGGAATCCAAGTGGTGGGATGTAGTACAGCTGTTTTCTGTTCTTGGCTGATACATCTCTACTGTAATAGTTTTAATATAGCACCGTGATTGCTAACCAAAGACCAGAAACTTTTCATTATCCTTTAGGACCACACCATCAGTCCTGCTCAACTTCTGGAATGCAGAATTAATAAGAGAGAAAGTCTGACTAAAACCACATCTCTTCTTTCACCATCCTCACTGAAAGGAAATCATGAATACGGATTACTTTTGTCTTTCTAAACCACCTTGATTGAACAAGAAGGGTCTGTTGACAAACCAAGACATTGTGATTCGCAACTAAGTGCCTTGGGATGCTGCAATGCTTTGCACACAGGTTTTCCAGTTTGTACTTGTGTTTGTGCTTCAGGATTTTCAGTTCATGGTTTCAGCTGTTTTTTCCACGCAAGCACAAATGGGTCAAGGTTTATTTTCCAGCTGTATCCAACTGTTTCCTGATGAGTATCTGAAGCAATAGAAACTCCTAAGAAGTTTATGTAGAGATTTTAAGAATATTTAGAGTAAGAAAGACTTCAGAATGTTTTGCTGCCTTCATTCTGCGCAACCTTTTCTTAGCAATTTAGATTTCAACAGAATATTTCTGCCTTGAGATGTGCTATAGGGCAAACATTACCCACAGACAAGAATAAAACCTCTACAAAGAGAATCTCTGAAAGGATGTGTGTGTGTGTTCCTTCTTAAAGAAATACGTTGAAGGAGTTGATGGGGTCTTAAGGGAGCTATTGGCAGCATTTCAATTGCTTGCTGAAGCTTCTGTATAACAAAGTACTTGAGCACCTCTTGAATAACTTTCCGTGCACAAGTGAAGTCCCTCTGGGTAGTGAGACCATTTCTGTTTAACAGAAAACACCTCTTTAACTGCTTGACCCACGGTGGCTTTCCACAGCATGGGAATATATCATGAAGGCCAAAGGATAGCAATGCATAACAAGAACAAATCAGGAAACTGAAATGAGCTGTATGGGATCTATTTGTTTCTGTTTGCTCCCAGTAGTGCTGATCTAAACACCTGGAGCTGAATTTCATCTCTGCCATAGGAGCGTCCAAGTATTGACCCCTTTTTCCCTAAGCTGGCAGAAAAGGCTGACAACCTCCTCACTCAGGATGAGAAGTACTTGGCATTGTACATGTTTTGCCAATATTGATTACGGGAAGATATCTCCACATTCCTGCCATAGCTTTACCCCAGTTGTGACATTCCATCCAAATGAGGCTCATTTATAACCAAATACATGTTTCCTCAGGAAAACTATTGTTTCACAAGAAAACGCTTCCCCACACACCTTTTCCCATACATCCTCATTCTAAATTACTTGTTATTTCTTTTAGTGGTTTGCGTCTTGACAGAAGCAGCTCAAACGTGGAGAGACACAAAAGTGAGTTTTACTAGAACATCCAAATGCCTGTTGCCAAACCTCTTCCCTCTCTACCCTCTCACTCCTGGCTTTAGCAGCTCATGTCCTAAGCCCAAATCAGTCACCCATCACCCATCTACGTGGTGATGCCACCCTTGGCCTCCATCTACTGGTGCCAAGCGTCTTTGCCCCTGAATTGCCTCTCCACCCCTTTTACTGCATTTCCCTCTTGCCTGCTGCTTTAACGCCTACAAATCCTGCCGTCTACACTGAGGGCTGGCGCTGGGATGCAGGCAGCCCCCGGTGACCGGCAGAGGGGGTCAGACTGCAATAAATCTCAGGAGGATGGTGGCTTTTTGGGGGTATTTTAAGGTATGTCTTTTATTTTCCCATAAGAACACCACAGCTTCAGACTCCCAGCCATACACTTCGGCCTGATGCAGGTCCTATCTTCCGTACCCTGGGCAGCCAGGGACCAATTCACCCCTAAGCACAAATTACA
The DNA here is from genome assembly GCA_032466535.1 of Forpus xanthops. Taxonomy (NCBI): domain Eukaryota; kingdom Metazoa; phylum Chordata; class Aves; order Psittaciformes; family Psittacidae; genus Forpus; species Forpus xanthops. Next base: position 9,718 of record JASSUY010010798.1, read on the forward strand.
AACATATATTTTCTGGCCATGTTTTCGTTTGTTTGTAATTTACACCATTTAGCATTTGGAATCAGAAGAGGTTTCAATGCTATCTCCATTTTATGGTTTAATAGAGAAGTAGCTCAAATGGCTGATAATTACGTATAGTTGTGCTTTGGATTAGATCCAATATTACATTGATATGTATTGGGTAAGGACCTTGAAATACGTTTGCAAAAGAGACAGGAGGGGTTTGGCACAATTTGTACCCGAATTCATGGAGCATCTGAATAGGCATTCATTAGAAATGTATCTCAATGGAAAAAGTCATACTTCGTAGGGGAAATCTTTGCAAATATGGGTGATTTTAAACCTTTACAGGGCTCATCAGTCTGGTCCAGCTTAGGAACTGGCCCAGGCTGCATTCTACCAGCAGCCACTGCTCCAATGCAGTGTAACTCAGCCTCAGAAAGCTCTCCTCCCTTTCCTTGGTCCTTTTGTTTCTCCCTCATTTTTATCAGCCCCTTTGCCTTCCTTTCCCAAGAAGCTGGTTTTTCTCTTGGGCTTTCCCTCCCATTCACGGTGTATTTTGGACATACCTGTCCCTGCCCATGGCACATCATTTTCCAATTAGCAAGAATGTTTTCTGTACATGTAAAATGCAAATCAGATGGTAACTTCTCTCAGCTGCCAACTGTGGTCCCAGAGGGCATCACATGCTGCCTGCTGTCAGTTTATTTCATAGGAAAGACCATTGTTTTGCCTGGGAAAAGTCCTTTTTGATGCAGAAAAAAGAGCCTGGAGAGATGGTTACAGATCCCAGATTCCCAACACATCTCAGCCCTGGAAGTCAGAGCATCTCAATGGAGGCTGAATTAAGTGACCAGTGGCTCTGCTTCTTCCAGGAAGCAATTCCCGATCCTACAGCCACAGTCCGCTTCCTCCCTTGACCAGCCTCTCTCCTCCACCCGTTCTCCTCCTGGCTCCTCTTTGTCCATTCATGACTTCTTTCCTCTCTCTGCAGAACAATTTGGATCTTCAGCACTGTCAGTCTCCTCTAGAAGCACCATGCTGGGGCTTGGCTGTGGGCTTGGAGGAGGCAGAGCAATGGAGCATGGCCTATCTCCCACAGAACATGCTCTGGGAGAGCTGCTGCTGCTCTTCACCATAATGGGGAAGCCAAAAGGAAACTGAAAGATTCCCAACAAAGGAATGCAAATAGACAAGCTGTAGGTGAACAAAGGAGGGAAAGGGAAGCTGTGTACATGCCAGCAATTGAGTGGCTCTACTCAGTAATCAACTTGTCAGTTCGATTTTAAGACACAGCAGAAGAGATCAATAATTCTATCCAGCAGCATAATGCACATTGAGGGCTTGGAGTGTTTTGATCATCAAAGTCCTTATTACAGGGATCAGGCCAGTGCTTACTCAGCAAGTGGAGGTGTTTCTGCATCTGGCATGTCAGAGATGGGAAGGGAAAGAGAGCAGAGCAGGGAAAGGTGGAAAAACATGTCCTAAAATGACACTTGAACAGACTGCTCAGAAAGATGTGGGGAAGGGAATGCTCACAGACCCCTGTGGGACTGAAAACTGACAACACGACCCATAAGCAGAGGGGAGTTTTGTCAATGGTCTTATTTCCTAAGGAGGCATTGTTCATCTTTGTTCTGCTGTGGGGATCCAGACTGAGTAATTCCTGCTCGCACAGGAGTCAATGAGTCCCTTTATCTCTAGTGCACTTGGGCAAATAGAGAGTGCTTAGTGGGTATATAACGGCACGAAATCCAAACGCTGCCATTTATCACCCGCTTTGTACTGAATTAAATCACTACATGAAATGCACTGAAGAATCGAACCTTTATTGTTTTGGTGGTGAAAGGATTGGGTCCCAGAATTACATCAGTTGTTTTCTCTAAACAGCTATTAGCCTCCTCCATTATACCAACAGAACTGGTTTCCATCCTCTGGCTCATTTATTCCAAACCAGCATTATTGAAGTGAATGGGGTCTAGGCCCTGGATATTAGAAGAGCTGTTGGTCTACTCATAAATTACAAGTTGTCAAGGATTTTAATGGAAACCCTCAGAGTGCTGTAAATCTGTGCAGTTCTGCCTGCATCCCCTCCCTCATTTCCATCACAATATCACTCCGGTGGGACTGCAGTGTGCAGCATGTGCCAGGCAGCCTAGATTGGTGGGACACAGGGGAAAGAGGGGGGAATAAAGCTGGAGGTGGGCTGGGGGGTTCAGAACAGTTGGCACTGCGGAAGCATCTGCTGGGTGGCCGGGTTTGGAGTCACCTGGCTTATTCAGCATGGCGAGGGGAAAGGGTGATTCATCTGAGGGGGCTGGAGAGGGAAGTAACAGAGCCAGGGGTGCTTGTGGAATAAAGACGGATGTATTGCAGTTTACATGTCGCTCCACTGGCCTGTGAAGCAGTAAATCTCAGCAAGTAGAGGGTTTTGTTAGGTTTTGATCACATTTTAAGTTCTGCATAGACCATCTCTTGCTGTTAGGCAAAGATTTTCCTTTTTAACCTTCTTAGCCAGTCCAAACTACCTTCAGGGAACACTGGATACCACGTCCTGATCCAAACAGCAGTGTTTCTTTAGCTCACCGGGTCTGGACAGAAACTGGGTTACTACAAATACACCCCTTGACTTAGTTGCCTCCCAGCTCCTAGCACAGCACCATGCTGCATGCAACACTAAAGCCTTTTAGGAAGGAACTTGAGCTCACACATCCATCCTCTGCTGGCTGTATGATATTATGGAATATACTGTGATCAGCAGAGCCATGCTTGTGCCATCCTACCCGGGAAGCAGACAGGACTGCACAGGAGTCTGTTTAAGAGCCCGTGTGGACCCTCTGCCTTCTGAGGCACCAGAGCTCATTAAAACTTGGATGCAAGATCAGTTTAGGCTTAAATGGAGGCTTGCACCCTGCTTTAGTATGGACTAGAAGTAAAAGATTACATCAGTGATAGAGCTTCTACCAGCTTCAGAACACCCAGGGCTTGCAGCCTTATATAAATACTAGTCTGGCACCAAGAGTCTCAAATACAGCAAAGCCATCAGCAGCACAGATCCTAAATGAATGATGTTAAACATAGTCCCTTTCACATTACAACCTCATGTGACAAGCTCTGAAGAATGAGGCCTTACAAGACTTATGTTCTAATTAAATATTACCCCTGTGTTACAGACAGGGAAACAGTTATGTAGCCATGAAGGAATTTGGCCAAAGTCGCTCCGAAAAATCTGTGGCATAATCCCCCTTTCCCTAGCCAGATTTAACATTCATTTTGAGAAAGGCTGAACAGCAGAAGTGAGCCAGGATGCAGGAAAAATGGATGGCTGCCAAAAGGGATTGATGCCCTTCAGGCTCCAGGGAGTTTTTAACCCTTCCCAATGGTGCTCCCAGCCTGTGAAACCTGGTGGGGTTCATCAGGCTGTACTTCTCCTCTACTGATCCATAAGAGATTCGCCAGTGGGAGCAGCTGCTTCGAGAGCGAATTGATAACTCGAGCCCTGAGGCACTTACATCTGGACGTCTCGTCCCCTGCCTGCTTCCCTTCCCCACGCGCAGGATGAGACTCGAATATTGCCTGTGCTTTTATAATGTGTATTCCTCTGGGGCCTTGGTCCTGATTACGGCATCTAAATGCAAGCAGAAACAAACAGTGACAATGAAAAGGACAAACAAAGGTGCTCAGCCTGCAGGTTCTGACCGTTTTGTACACTAAATTTGGTTCCATTTCAGAAGAAGCTGCAGTTTCAGGGGCCACAGAGTGCACTTAATTCCTTTTTTAATAGCAGATAGAACGTTTCTGAGAGCAGCTGCTCCACATGTTATGTAGTGCAGCCGAGAGCCATATGGATTTTTAATTCCCAAGAGTTATTACGTGGTTGTAGCAGCATATATGAACCCAAGCTTGCCTTAATGGAGTCATTAGACTTGACAATCCTTCCTTAAAGAGGGCTATTGTTTGGCTAGATTGGATCCAAAACATAGGAAAGGTTGGGAAGATCAGCTCTTCATTATATAAAACAGAACATCAGGGGGGTTAGGCAGCTCAGTGGTCTCTGTGCCTTCAGGAAGTTGCTTCTCTGTTAGTATAAGATGATTTTAGTGACCTCTGCTCTGTCCTTTCTGAAGTACACCTCCAAAATGTGCCTCAAGATGTTGGTGCTGCTTTACAGTGGTGGGGTTTTAATGAATGGGGACACTCAATCTTTCTTGCAGTGCTCTGAAAAGCACAAATCCTCCACAAATACTCGAGTTACAGCCCTCAAACCCATCTTGGAAGAGATATTCACTCGGAAAGAGCTATTAAATCATATTTCTTAGGGAACTTTAATAAGATAACCCCTAACCATGAGATTCTTACACTTGAGCCTAAAACACATGGCCCAAAAAGAAACAGGATAAAATAGACGCAGGATTCTGAATGCGAGCATCTTTAATCCCAGTAAAACACTAAACCTCCCAAACAATCCTTGGGTTTAGAAGCAGCAGAAGAGGAAAATAAGCCCCTTTAATGCCGAAGCTGTATTTCCCTGTACATCACTTGAATGCATTGCAATAAGTACACTACAGATTGCTCAAATAAATCTGAGGCTCTCCCTGGATCTTTGATTCTATGGAAAACGTTGGAAACCCCTTAACCTTCTGGCACGGATCAGGATTGTAAAATGGAAAATGAATGCTAGTAAATCTGCTGCTGGCTGCCATGGGAATGGAGCAGGTTACTTTAAAGGAGCCACTATCACAAAAAGCAAAGGGGATCCAAACTTTTGTGTGTGTGTCGAACAATTAGCTTCCACCAACCTTCTCCATTGCTCGCCACCACCGTCTGTTTCCATGGTAGCAGGAACTGAATCCCTACAACTGTTGCGGATCCTGGATGTAAATGGCACTGCCCATTGTGTCAGCAGCACCCGCAGACCTCTGAGGCTCATTTCAGCTTCCATTTCCTTGTGTTATTATTCACGTTGGATTAGTTTCGTGATGTTTTACAGGTTTAAGACAAGGTTGTGCTAGGATCTGGGCCTTGCTGTTAGCCCAGAGCTCGGGTGGCATGGCAGCCGGCTGCACAGGGCCATAGAATCCCGGAATGGTTTGGGTTGAAGGGACCTTAAAGCTCCTCCAGTTCCAACCGCTGCCACGGGCAGGAACATCCTCCACTGGAGCAGCTCCAAGCCCTGTGTCCAACCTGGCCTTGAGCACTGCAGGAATGGGGCAGCCACAGCTCCTCTGGGCACCCTGTGCCAGCGCTCAGCACCCTCACAGGGAAGAGCTTCTGCCCAAGAGCTCATCTCAATCTCCCCTCTGGCAGTTAAAGCCATTCCCTTGTCCTGACCCTGCAGGCCCTTGTCCAAAGCCCCTCTCCAGGTTTCCTGTAGCCCCTCCAAGCACTGGAGCTGCTCTAAGGTCTCCCTGGTCTCACAACAAGGGTCGCTGCCTCAAATGGAATCCTGATGGGAAGCTCCCATCGCTGCACAGGGATCGCATTTGGCTCTACCAAGAACTCTGCTCTGCTCCTCACACCCTCTGTCCTGCAGCTCCCAAAACCCAACCTGGTGCTGCCCGGCTCCACATGGGACGGCTGAGGACAGACATGGGGATCCCTGATGGGAGGACAGGCATGGGGATCCCCGATGGGAGGATGGACATGGGGATCCCTGATGGGAGGACGAACATGGGGATCCTTGATGGGAGGATGGACATGGGGATTCCTGATGGGAGGACAGACTTGGGGATCCCCGATGGGAGGACGGACATGGGGATCCCCGACGGGAGGACGGACATGGGGATCCTCGATGGGAGGACAGACATGGGAATCCCTGATGGGAGGACGGACATGGGGATCCCCGATGGGAGGACGGACATGGGGATCCCCGATGGGAGCACGGACATGGGGATCCTCGATGGGAGCACGGACATGGGGATCCCCTATGGGAGGACGGACATGGGGGATCCATGATGGGAGCACGGACATGGGGATCCCCAATGGGAGGACGGACATGGGGGATCCTTGATGGGAGCACGGACATGTGGATCCCTGATGGAAGCACGGACATGGGGATCCCCGACGGGAGGACGGACATGGGGATCCCTGATGGGAGCACGGACATGGGGATCCCCGATGGGAGCACGGACATGGGGGATCCTTGATGGGAGCACGGACATGGGGATCCCTGATGGGAGGACGGAGCTGCGGCACCGGATCCCGCCTCACCTCAGAGCGCCTCAGAGCCCCTCATGAATATGCAAATGAACCCATCATCGGAGCTGTGATTGGCTGGGGCAGTTCAAACCAGGCCACGCCCCAATTCCCTGGGCGGGGCCGTTAGCAGGTCGGTGATTGGAGGGCCGGAAAAGAGGCGCGGCAGCGCGGGAATACGCATGCGCAATGCTGCGCACGCGCGTGACACTATCGCGTCCTCTTGTTGCCGTAGCAACAGTTCCCCCCTCCCTTTTCCGTTGTGACGCAACGACCCCTCAGGCCGCTTGGCCAATGGAGAGGCAAGATCTTGATGGAGGGGCGGGGCCTAAGCTGTCATTTTGCCCAATCAGAGGGCGGGGTTGGATGGGGTTTGCTCCCGTCAGCCTCATGGCGGCAGTGGGCTGCGTTTCGGCCGTCGCCTCAGCTGGGGATGGGTGGGAATGGCTTCGTTCCCCGTTCCTGCCGGTGCCTTCACCTCCACCTCGCGTCGGTGTTCCCCGGCCCTGCAGGGTGCGAGCTCCCCTTGCTGCAGGTCTGTGGCTGTGCGGGGAATGGCGGCTCCTGCCTGGTGTGTCTACTGCCAAGCCCTGTGTGGTAAGCACAGGGTGAAACCTTGGGAACGGTGCCTCAGAAGCTGCGCTGCAGCCGCAGGGGGGTCCGCAGTCTGCTCCCGGCGCAGAATGGGGCGTTCCCGGTATCCCTTGGATGGGGAAGCCAAAGTAATTGTGGTGGAGCTGATGCCTAAATGACCAGTAAATTCATATCTGTGCAGGGGTCACAGCATCACTTTGACATACCACTCGAGTTGTTTGAAATCAAAATGTTTAATGTCCATGCATTGTGTTTTGCTCCCATTTGCTGCTTGGCTTGGAATTCCTCTGCTGATGCAGCATATGCTACCAGCTCTTAGCCAGAGCACTGTTTTGTTGGCCCTGCACTGTGTCCCGTTGTTGTTGTAACACTTGTTCTTTGCAAGCGTGTGATATCCCTAATGTTTAATCTTTGTGAAGCAGTAGGTTGTGATCAGCAGACATATTTCTCTCATAAGGACTGAAGTTAGGCAAGAAGTCAAAACTTAATATGCCTGTGAGCTCTTGCCAGTGTTTTCTGGATTCGTGCCTTGAGAGAGGAACACGAAGCAAGACTCAAGTGGCTCCAATTCAAATAAAGCCTTATTCAGAGCTGCACTCCAGGAATCGTTGTTTTCCACCACTCCTCAGAGCTATCAGTGGAACTGTTTGTTCTTGCAGTTATTTCTAGCTGGTGAGAAGCTTCTGAAACAGTAAGCACCCCTGGGTTTATGTGGTAGTCGTTTATGACTAATTGCCCAGATTATCATCTACAGCAGGCAGTTTGTAAATAATCCATCCAGGGAGCAATTGATGACAGAGGCCTAATGGAATGGCGATTCCATGTCTCCCTCTGAGTCCAAATAGAGAGCTGGAAATTACAAAGCTTCGTTCTCTTAAACTGCTGTTGCTCTGTGATGCTTGTGAGGAGCAAGAGACAGGAGTGAACAGAGTGAGCATCAGCGGATCAGTTAGTGGCAATGGGAAATAATCAAGTGCTTATGAGTGGGCTGTATTTGTGTGATGATCCCTTTATTGTTCTTTTGGAATCAAAATGGTGCAAGCAAATATTTGTTTATGGCGCTTTTTTTTCCTCCCTGGACTACTTTCTGTGGAAAATCAGACACTTCCCTGGAAGCAGTGAGACCTATAGGAAGTATTTGCTGACTAGAAACAGAAGCAGAGTGGTAAAGCTCTTCCCAAAAGAATCCAACTTCTTTCTTGGTGTCTTCCTGCAGACTAAGCCTGTCTTTTAAAGCCTGACTTTCTTCTTGGCACGATTGATTTTTGGCTGTTAGATTCAGATTCTGTGATTTGCATGCCCGAAGGGGCCAACTTGCAGCATCTTAAAAGCCTCTTCTGAGTTTTAGGCAAAGATTAATCTGCTGGGCTAGAGGAAAGCAAATAGCTTTCTCTGGTTGAAGTTAGTGCTGGAAAAGAAGTCAGGAAAAAAAAAAGCAATTAACTTTTAAAGCTTTTCTAAGTGCAGAGGACTGAAGGAAATTAATCTTAAACTATTCCTACAATATTCTGTTTGCTGTTCCATTTGCACTTTTGCAAGGTTCTTGGAGTAGTTTGAAAACCTACGCCTAGGGAATCTGCACTAGAAAGCACTTTCAATACAGTTCTTTCATGCCTGTTGTAGTGTCCCTGTGTGCCATTTCTCTCCTCGTAGTTAGGACAGTTTGTAGCCGAGTAAGTGATCAAGGAAACACAAGACTTGTTTCTGTAAACTGGCCTCTGGCTGTCAGGGCATAGGCATCTTCACTACCCAAGCCGAGAAGGACATGAAGCCTGGGCAGGATGTGATCTGACAGCTCTACATCTCAAGGGTAATCCCCCCATTCCTTGTTTCAAGATTGCTGCGTTGTCACTGAGCTGGTGCTTTAATATCCAGTTTAGCCTTGCCCTGATGTGGTCACTCAGCCAGAAATAGCATTCAGTGGTCATTTGCTTCAGATTCGTCGCTGTCAAAAGAATTCATTGCTGACAAAAGAAAAATGTCTACTTTACACATTGTTCTGTAAACTCGTGTTCAGAAATGACTTGTAATGTTTTGAGACAGAATCACCTTGACAAGAATTCAGGGCATTCAGGATAAATGGAAGAAGGAAAACCTTATCCCTCTTTAGTGAATAAAAACTTAAAAGATACTCATTTTTCATGAGTCCCATTAAGCCCTATTGTCCTATTCCAAACAAGAGTCTCACCAACGTGGTTTTGATTGACGCTTTTAAATAACATTCCTAATGAAGTCTGATATAAAAACTTCAGTAAGCTTCCAGTTGCTTGGACTTCCAATATTTTGAGGAGCAAAACCATGATTTACTTTGTTTTATTGTTGACCTTTGGACGCACTATATTTTATGGGCTAAATTTGTTTGACTTTGCATTTGACCTCATTGTTATTTTTTTAGGGAGTGTTTCTAGGAAAGAATTAAAGTCTGTGAATGACTGAAAAAAAAAAAGAGGAGGAAGGGAGGACACTTGTAGCCTCTGGCTTGGGGAAAAGAAAGGAAATGAGCTCCTTTCCAGTGAGATATTGGGTGGAGTGACCCACAGGCTCCTTCTCTGTTGTTAATGTTCCATTTCTTCAAACATTTACACTTGAAGTGAACGTCAGACACTCACTGAGCTGTACAGAGACCAGCTGCAGCCTTAAATGAAGTGGATAACCTTTCACTGCTTGGTGTAGTGCAGACCCAGGCTCTAGTTTGATCAGTATTAGGGACGCACACTCCAGAAAGAGACATTTACAGTATCTTTCCCAGCTCAGCAACAAATAAGACTGTGGTAGAAGTAGATCCGGCATAGAAAGGAGTTCAGCAGGGACCTCAGCTAGGCTTGTCACCTTTGCTATAGCTATTAGTGAGTTACCAGTGTTGTCCGTGTGTTTCAAGCAAGTTTAGAAGCAAATTGGCTTCATATTCTCTTTCTCAGCCTTTTATCCTTGGTGGATGTAAGCTTGATCTGGGGATTTATATGCTGGTGACATCCCATGACCCTCCAAGGATGTTTGTCTATAATGAAAGCCTTCCACATTTTGCTACTTCAGCATCCTCTGACCTTTTGCACAATAGCTTGGTAAGTAAATAAGCCTATTAGCCGAAGTTAATGACAGTTCAATACACAGCAACCAGAGAGAGAAATCCTCATGATTCCACTGTCCAAAGCATCTTTCTCTTGAGAATCCCTAAGCACTTCATAAATACCAGTCATTCATCCTTGTAGTATCTGAGTGCCATAAATACAATTATGTGTAAAATATTTGAGCAGATTCTCTAGTAGAAGGCACCATGTGTTATATTATCCAGATCAGTGCTGCATACAAGTTTTGGCACAGTTAGTACTTCTATAAATACATACCTAATTAACTTTATGTACTAGTCTGGTGCTGTTTTTCATGAAGCATTATTGTGGCAAAAAGATTGTTATAAAAAAGAGAAATCATGGAAGGGAAAAAGGCCTAAGTGCTAAGATATTTTGGTTTACTTCTTTCTGAAAAGATGTGGTGGCTTAGCTGGTGGCTGGCAAAGGTTCTGGTATGCAGTTCTGAATCATTTCAACACGGAATTAGCTCTCCTAATAAGTGGTTGTAGAATGGGGCCTTACTGGGAAAGAGGGTTATCTTCCATTGAAACTGCTGATTTCTCAGAAGTGATGGAATTGGAATGCTGATGAGATTGCAGTGAAGTGAAATTGAAACTGTTGAGCCTCATTTATTGGGTTCTTTAAAGTAATGGGATCAGTATAGGGCTGATCATATTTAGTGCCATTAAATCTTCTGTGCTTAATTAAGATGCTTTGTACATTGTGCAGTGTGACCAGGATCATGTAGAGAAGAAGGGAGGAGGCTAATACCTTTCTAACCCTGCATCTTGTTCATTCATTTACAGGGTAATGTATGCATGCATCTGACAAATTATTCCATTAACAAGAACAGAGTTAATTCTGCCACTGGAAATAAGAAGTAAGAGGAGAGAACATTTCTGAGCTCCCAGAGGGGGTGGTGGTTACCTTTTCTTGTACATCTTCATAGGCTCAAAACAAGTCTTTAAAGCATTTCTTTGTGTTTCCCCAAAGCACTGCCTGTCTTGTTGTTGGATAAATCAACTGAAGAAAATCAGATGAGAAACAGAGCTGGACACCAAAATTGGGAAGTAAACTCCACAGAGGGAAGTTTGTGCTCCAGTTCAGCAGTATGCATTTCAGTTTCTGTCTTGAGAGGAAATGCTTGCCTGCTTTTCCTAAGGACACTGATATGTCTAACAAGATGTTACCACTCTCCAAACTTTGCTGGTAATCTTAGCTCATCATGCTATAACAATCTTACGTCCTCACTGTATTTGTTGTCTTTGTCAGCTGTAATAGGCAGTTTTATAGTAGTTTACTTAGACATGTATTTTCCCATGGCAAGCATTTCTCTTGCAGTATTCCTTCTATCTTATTTTCTTGTAAATAAACCAGCTGTAATGCTGCGATTGTACAAGGCAACAACTCATGAGATGATCCGTGAGTCAAATACAGGAACAGGCTGCCCAGGGCAGAGATGGAGTCACCATCCTGGAAAGGCTTAGGGACATGAGTTGGTGGTGGCCTTGGCAGTGTTGGGTTAATCATTGGACTTGATCTTAAAGGGCTTTTTCAACCTAAGCAATTCTATGATTCTATATGTTCTTTTCTTTATGCTTTGCTTCCTAAGTCCTTTCTCATGCTAGGAAATGGGATTGCTCTAATGCAGTAACTGAACAATAGAAGCTTCCAGGCATGAACACAGTTATAATGATATAAAGAAGCTGTAGGCAGATTGACCTATTGCAATATTAGGGTAAGAATACACCAGTTCAGTTGGATTTGTTATCAAAGATTCCAGTATTCCTCCCTTTTCAGGGCACTCTGAACCCTCCAGCTGTGAGCAGAGATGTGGCTGTGATGCCAGACAGATGTGGGTGCTTATAGCAGATGTTATTATCAAATTGGGGATAACAGCACATACTATTGTGAAACTTAACTATCACATCTGCTCCTCCATTACACCAGGGTAGTGCTCACTTTGAAATATGCAGGTTTGATATTATCCTGAATCACGAATCCAAGCCCCAGTTGCTTGAGGACCCTAATAAAAGTATGTCCTCCATCCTGCAGCATGGTCATGGGTAAACCGGTCTGTTAAGGGCTTTTTTCAGCCTGTGGGTTGCTGTCATCAGGCTCTTTTTTACCACCACTGTCGTGGTTTGAGGCCCCCCTCAAACAGTTCTGCACACCCCCCCCTCTTTCTTCCCCAGTCCCGGGGAAAT
>JASSUY010010799.1:0-24393 GCA_032466535.1 Forpus xanthops
TTGGGGCTGTTCAGCCTGGAGAAGAGAAGGCTGTGTGGAGACCTCATAGCAGCCTTCCAGTATCTGAAGGGGCCCTACAGGGATGCTGGAGAGGGGACTCTTCATTAGGGACTGTAGTAATAGGACAGTTGGTAATGGGTTCACACTAAAACAGGAGAACTTAAAGTTAGATATGAAGGAGGTCTTTACTGTGCAGGTGGTGAGGTACTGGAAGAGGTTGCCCGAAGAAGTGGTAAATGTTCCATCCCTGGCAGTGTTCAAGGCCAGGTTGGACAGAGCCTTGGGTGCCATGGTTTAGTGGGAGGTGTCCCTGTCCCTGGCAGGGTGGTCGGAACCAGATGATCTTAATGTCCTTTCCAACCCTAACTATTCTGTGATTCTAAGAATCTGTTAAAATATCCTCTTTGTTCCTTTGAATTCTTTTCCTTATAGCCTGATCTTAGGCTGGGGAAAACAATGAAGCCTAATCACACAGGACAGACATCCTTCTTAAGTGATCAGTTAAAGAGAGTGTGAAGCAAGTAGAAAGGACATGCAAAAATGAGGCTAACACTGAAGGTCACGTGGTACAATGTAGTTTCAAGGAGAAGTCTGAATTAGTGTAAGTTTAAGCTTGTGCCAAGTTGATACTGGAAAATGTGGTAGATAGCTAATGGAAGGTATTTTAATTAGAATTAAAATTGTAAGTTGTGCTATCCATTGGCTGCTTGCTTTCTGGAATCTTGCATACATTTTCATCCCTAGGGTATTGCCTTCAAAGTTTATCAATATCTGTGTCTTCAAAATAAAAATTGCTTGCCTTTATTTGAAAATAAGGTGTTTAGGGGTGACTAAAAAAAATACCTCTTGCAGGAGCTCAAATTTTGAATTCAGCATTTTAAAGGCAAGAAATAGCAATTATATGGCGTTTGTCCAAAACCATCTGGCCAGTGTTTGTAATTAACCTAAATTGTACATACTGTTTCAAAAAGTATCTGGTTTCAACAAAAAGAGTATGTTTTTTCTCTCTGCGGGTTAATCTGTTGGCTTATTGCTTGTCTGTAGAAAAAGGAAGGGCATTATCTGTTTAGAATTAATATGGCTTCAGATTTTAGTCACTGGTTAATGTTGTACCTTTTCACTATACGCGTGACCTTGTAGTACTAATATTTCTTCACTTAATGGTATTTAATAAACATTAAAATTGTCATTCTTTACACTTAAAAATGAGTTTAACAGGTTTAGCTCTTTGAATCTTATTATATGTTTTTTCTCCAGTCTTTTAATATATGCAGATCTTGGCACCCTCACAGATTTTCTGTCACCATGCTAAAATAGAAACCTTGTAGCTGGGTGCAATTTTCCATTGTAATGCTGTAGCTGTGCTAGGATGAACTCCAAATCTCAGTCCTCTTTTTACCATTTTAGTCTCTTGAATGTATAGAGGGAACTAGTAAGAATTCTTGCCTATGTTTAGCTAAGGCGTACTTGTGATTGCTTGTTTGTAAGATCTAGTACTCTTTCTATGACAATCATAGAATAGTTAGGGTTGGAAAGAACCTTAAGGTCATCTAGCTCCAAGCCATGTGCCATGGGCAGGAATACTTCATGCGGGAGCATGTTGCCCAAGGCTTTGTCCAACTTGGCCTTGAACATCCTACGTTTCTTTGTTTAAACTTGACTGTTGGAAAGAATGGTTATGTGATACAGATCAGTCAGACATTTTGACTACTAAATAATGAGGACAAACTTTGCTGACCAGTGACTTTTTTTCCTTTCCTTTCAGCATAAAACCTTAGAGGATATTACTGGAAGCCTCCTTTATGCTGTGAAATCTTGGTAGCACTGGTGGGACATGCAGACTCTTGGGCAATTTAATGTAAACATTCATAGGCTGTAGTTATCGTCAAGAAGTTGTATGACTGCTGCAATGATGTATTGCTGCAAAGTATTTACAAACAACTATTGGTTGTCCAGACTTAGAACTTTTGTCTCAAAATCAGATCTGAATACTTGTAATCAATGTGAATCAGTCTGGTTTTATAACATCATTTTCTGGCTGTCTAGGTTTATATCGGGTTGAGTTGGATTTGCAGATATGCAGTATTAGATATCTGGTGCAACTGAAGTTGTCCCTTAAGTCACTGGAAAAAAAGAGTTTGCCTTCTAAATGGTGATTTGTCCCAAAGTTTTTTTCTGGGTTCCTTGTTTGTACTTGGTTTCCAAGTTCTTAGCTCTTTCTTAGTCTGCCAAGTCTTCTATTCCTTTGGCTGGAATTGTTTGCAAACATACTAAACAGGTCTTATTAAATAAGGTAGGATTTTGGGCTAGACTTTATTCAGGTAGACTTTTGGTCTCTAAAGATGTCTTCTAGGTGTCAACCCACTACCAATTTCAGCTAAGAAAAAAAAATCAAATAAAACCACCCTGGGGGGGAGGGTTGGGGGGTAATGGGACCAACCCTCCACCACACAGAAACCCAAAACTGGGATGAAACCATAGGCAGCTTTTTGCGTTTCGTGTTAGGGCTCATATTTAAAAAAAAATGCAGGTAGTAGCAGACTGTTGTTTAACATCTGAGTCATTTGATAGTCATACATCTGTAGCACACTGTAAAACTTAAGAGTGCTGCCAGCTTGAAATGCTGGAAGCTTAATGGTTCACATCTCTTTAAATGGGGAGCTATTATAGCTACATCCAATCAGTTGGGAAAGGGTTTTGAGATCCTTGCTGTGTGTGAATAAGCCAATTACATTAAGGTTTTTCAACCTTATTTTCAGCTTGATAAGGAATGGAAGGTGTAAATCTGTTGTAAAGTTAAACTTGAGCTAGCAGTGCTCAAGCTCTAACACCTGCATTGTCGTGAAAGCTAAAGGAGGGACAACTTGAAAGTTTAAGCAATTTCTAGAACAAGTTAGCTGAGGGAAGGAGATACAGGATGCCACAAATGAAAAATCATAGAAGCTTTGTATGGCATATTGATTTTAGCTATTGAAACCAGAGAAGCAGGAGGAGAAGGGTTGGATTGTGAAGTGCAACAACAGGTTTAACAGCTGAATAAGGCTAGTATTAATTTTGTGTGTATATGTGTGTGTATCTATACACACAGAATATGAAATAAGTGGGGGATGTGCTCAAATAGAACATGCAAAAAAAACCAGTCTTGTAGAAAATGCTGAGTAACAGGCACCTAAGGACATAGGCTTTTTGACCCTGTTTAGCTAACCAGTGAAGAAAGAAATACTGCATTTGTGGCTGAGGGCAGCTGTTACTGCCACTCTATTAATCTGTTTCCAGAAAAACCTGTTAAAGTGGTATGTAAAATAGAATCTTAAACTTCTGTGGAAATTTTAAGTCCTGGAATGACCTCAACACTTAGAGAAATATGGATGAAGACTTTTAAGTTGTGAGGCGATAGGTACCAAGGTACAAGACCAAAGGGGAAACTTGTAGTTTCAAAGCTTTTGATATACTTGTTAACATCTGAAGACTCCCAAAACTTGTTTTGTCTTGGCCATCTGATCATTTCAGCTTGTGGCCAAAGCCAGACCCAGAAGGAAGTTCATGTTCTGTCTCCTCAGTTTTCAGTCTTTTGCAGATATTTTTTTAATTTTATTGGCTGCTTTTTACGCTGTTGTTTGAAATTTATTTTCTTATTAAATAGCAAAACCAGTACATTTCTCAGGATTGCTTATAGCACTGTAGCAGTGTCTCCCTCCAATGGTTAAAAGGGATCCTGATCACTAAGGGGATATTTATGCTGGAAATGGAGCTATCACAGCTGCTTGAGAAAAATTTTGATTGGGCATAATGCAGGGATGAATAAGGAATATGGCCATATGGGTCTTATACCATATATGTTATTGATTTCTTATGTAGTTGAAGCATCCTATGTGTTTGTGGGCCATTAACTTCTTGTCCAGTTTCTTTGTAAGGGCAAAGTTGTTCAGGTTCTTGAGTCAATTTGATTGCTTTAGGTTAGAGAGAATGCTTTGCATGACTTCCCTAGTAAAATATTGAATTGCAAAATAAATTAAATGGGGCTTTTATTTTTTGTACTCTATAGTCATATATAGCTAGTCCATGGATCTTGCGTGTTTCTGTAATCTTTCATAAGTGGTTTGAGTTACAAAACACTTTTCTTATTCAAGGTGAGATATCCAAGTAAGAAACTCCTTTTATTTTGAAGTTTGAGAAATTGATGCATATATTGCTGCAAAGAAAATGTTGCCATTATAAAAATAACAAGGCTTTATCAGAGCCTTTGCTTTACCTTAATGAGCCAGAGAGCTGCAGGTGGTGTTGACAATACTACCTGCAATTATGAAGTGTCTTCACTTTACTAGCACTTCTTACTTTGCTGGAAATTTCTTCTTGTATGGACATGCCATGCTAAAAACTAATGCAGTGTTGTGAGTGGTGTGCTGCTTTACTTTTTTTAAAATTATTATTATTTTTTGTAGGGTAAGTACTATTGACTGGTATTAATCAGGAGGGGAAGGGATCAGTTTTCTCTGCATAACTGAGATCTAGTTTAACAAACGGAAGGGTTAGTTCATGGAAGATGCCTTCCTTGTGCTTTCACTCTGTGTCAGTGGAAAGGTATGCTTTCTATAATTAAGCTGTTTTGCACTTTAATTATCTGCAGAATGTGCCTATTTGTGTGTTACATGCCTTGTGTCTGGTAGTTGTGATATGCCAGTTTAACTTCTTTGTCTGCTGATACTTTGTAATATATTCCAAAAATTAGTCTGCTGCTTAGTGTAGTATATAACTTCATATTTTAAATTATTCTGTTAGTTTTATGAAGTGTAAGCCACTGGAGAACTGCTGAAGAAATAGTCTGTTTAGAGAAAAAATTCTAGATTGAGATTTTGGTTTGGGTGAGATCATCTTGGCAAGGTCAAGTGTCAAGACGTTAACAGAATTGAGCTGCAGTACTGCATTCAACTCTGGTGTTCTCAGTGCAAGAAGAATTTGGACCTGCCTGAGAGAGTCCATGTGAGTGCCACAAAGATGATCAGAGGGCTGTAGCGCCTGTGCTATGAAGACAGGCTAAGAGTACTGGGGTAGGAAAAACGGGCAAATCTGAGTTGCTTACTTCCCCTAGGTTTCAAGCTGTATAGGTATGAAGCATAGTAAATAAAATACCTGGATATTGTGTTATATCTTTGTATGGACTTGATGCATCCCTTCTTGCACTGAAGAGATTTGTCAGCTGGGTTGCATGTCCCACTGGCTGCTCTCTGACATGACCACTCTAGTGGTTACAGGCTGTCTCCCTCCCATATCAGCCTTTAGACTACCTGTCTGCAGTCTTAAAAATGCCTTGACAGCTTGATTCTTAATTCTGTAAGACTTGCCACTTTGTAATGAAGAATAATTAAGTAGTATTTTTAGATGTGGTTATATTTATGGTGTTAGAGGAGTAAGACTCAACTGATAGTGTCAGGTCTTGGGTACAAATAAGCGCTCTGTTTTCTGGGTCACTGCAGGCCCAGGATTTGTTAGAGGCTTCTTTGCCTACACAGCTCAACATTGTACCTGACTTTATTTTTACAAAACTTATGTAATCCTGGTAGAGGTGTGTTTTTAAAGTATTGTAATGTGGTTTTGAGTGCAGAATGTGCTTTGCATCTTTTCCTTATGGCTACATTTTCTCTAAAATGGGAAGTGAGTGAGCAGGATGTATCAGAACAGGCAATAATGGGTACATCTGTAGGAGAAATTGTACCCAACCATAACTGAGTTACCTGTGTAACTTTTAGCTTAGTGTACCTGTTCTTACATTCTTTCCCATAATAAAAAATAACCCTCTTGCATGTCTTCCAGGTATTGGACAATAAATTTTATTTAATGGAGTGTAAATGTTCTTGAGAGCTGAATGCTATCCAAAATTATTGAATTATTATCCTGTAAATTGAAATTAGCTTTTTTCATTTGATTCTGTGTAAATCAATACTATTTGCTTTCCTTTTAGATCAGTGTATTGTTACTCGGACATACCTCTTTCTTCATAAATTTTGGTTCTTCAGTGCTGCCTATTACTTTGGGAACTGGGCATTCATTGCAGTAAGTACTTTGATTATAGAGATCACTGAATCAAGTTGGATAATTTACAGTTATTGGAATAGTAGTTGTCGAATCATTTGCATCACCACACTGTCATTTAGTTTTGCATACATTACCCTTTTATGCCCTTTAATTGAATCACCATAGCTTTTACTACTTATTTTAAATTTGCAGGTCTTTTTAATTGGATTAATTGTTTCATGCTGCAAAGGCAAGAAATCGGTCATTGAAGGTGAAGTGGATGATGATGATTCAGACATGAGTGATGACGAACTATCTGCTTATTACCATTGATAGTCTTTTGCCTTCAAGATGAAAAAATGTAATATAAAGTTATGTTGACAGTTGTACCTGTGTGGAATTGGTATCTAAGTAAGCAGTCTTGCACTTGTAAAAATAGAGGAAATAAATGTAATCACTTAAAAGATCAAAAAATTAATGTAACTTTTTGAGTATCACTTGCATAATAACATATTGAAGCTGAATAAAATATAGAAAACACTGGTTTATGATTAAACATACGTGTAACTTTCTGATGTATAATTTGAACTACTGTAACTATTTCATAATTCAAGATGCTCTTTGTTAAGTTTTCTTAAATACTTTAATTCCTAACTTGTAAGATGGATTCACAAATAAAACTAGCTAAAATCTGCAAAACAGCGGGTAAAAACATTGCTAGAAAGATTTGGATAAGGTTCATGCTTTCAGAAGGACACAACAAAACTTTTATACTAGTTTACTGGCTAAAAAGAGACTGTCCTAAAAGTGTGCAAGCCAACATTCACATAATTGATGAGTTCCCAGTCTGTGAATAATAAGTCCTTTGCGTACTGTTATCCCCACTGAGTTACCATGAGGTAACCATGAGGTGGCTTTTGCTCTGTCAAAGGAAATAATTAATATGAATGAAAATATATAGCATTGTTGCAGTGTTTTAGTGTAGTTCAGTTCTGAAACTGCCAGGTGCCTCACTTAGTAATAACCAATGGAATACTTAAGCTGTGATTAATTTTTAACTTATTTTTTTTCTTTAATGCAAAATGTCTACTTTGATGTTTTCTTTCAATATTTAATGTAAATGTTGTCAATTTGTTTACAAGCTAATATGTTTATATAAACACAGTTCATAAATATTTTCATCATTTATGTTGTCTCCGTAGTGTTATTTTAGCTATATAGAATCACAGAATATGGTTGGAAAGGACCTTAAGATCATCTAGTTCCAACCCCCCTACCATGGGCCGGGACACCTCCCACTAAACCATGCCACCCAAGGCTATGTCCAACCTTGCCTTGAGCACCACCAGCAATGGAGCAGTCACAACTTCCCTGGGGGTAGCCCATTCTTCGGTGCCAGCTGCTCCAATAGTATACACGTTTATGTGGCAACCTGGAAGAATGTCTGATGTAGCTTGATCATATGCTACAAATATGCAGTCAGGTCTACTCAGCTAATAGGAACCAATCTGTTTGCTACAAGTGGGACATTTAAAAGGACAGAAACGTATTCAAACAGTGACATTAGGCACTGGAACTTGACTAGGCAATCTGACTTTGACTAGAATTAGCTGAATGCTATTTAAACATGACTGTTGGGGAAACTTGCAAGGCATTGTTTATAAGAAGTTCAGGTAACGCAAATGCAAGGTGAATGTGATGTTGACTGTCTGGAAGCTGCATCCAGAGGATATCAAGAAGCTAAGTATACTTCTTTTTTTGGATGCCCTAGTAAAAAAATTGCATGAGCTAATTTAAATAAAATCAGCTGCACAGATCTTTTTTGTGGGTTTTGCTCATATTTCATCTTCAACCACTAATAATTGTCACTTCTTTCTGTATAGATGTCTTAACCTTTCTGGGCATAAGATTGAGCTGTGATACTCAGTTCTTAAGAGTTGTATCCATCTTAATGATTTCCCCAGTAAGAAGTTGCTTGTCTCCCAAAGATTGGCAGGAAAGTGTTGATTTCATGCCATGTAGTTGCTTGCATGTGACATATAGGCTTAGGGATCATTGGCCAAGATGTCTGGCCAGTCCTTGGGTATGTGTTGCCATAACAGGTCTTCCGTGTTTCTAGGCTTTTCTTCATTGCTAGTTTTCTTTCCAGTCCAGTCCTGTTTCCTGTCTTAAATAACCTATATGCAGAAATACAATGATCTGCCTTCAAATTGGTGGCTTGTCTCTTGTTTCTAATTGGAGGAGGATTCGGTAAGTACCACTTTTTTTTTTTTGTTATGGTTTATGCTACTGTAACTCGCCCAGTTCGCTCGTTCACTCCCCCCTCTTTCTTCCCCCCATTTCCTGGGGGAATGGGGAGGAGAATCGAAAGGATGCAACTCAGACAGGTTGAGATAAGAACAGTCCAGTAACTAAGGTATAACATGAACTGCTGCTGTTACCATCAATAATAATAATGGGAAGGGAAGAGAATACAACTGCTCACCACCCAATATCAAGCTCGAGCCAGCAGTGCACCCCAACCCTTCCAGGTCCCTGCCCCTCATTTTTTCATCTTGGGTGTGATGTGCTGTGGTAAGCAATACCTCTTTGGTCAGTTTGGGTCAGGTGTCCTCTCTCTGCTCCCTCCCAGCATCCCCTCCTCCCTAGCAGAGCATGAGGCTCAGAAAGTCCTTGGTCAGATCAAACATTACTAAGCAGTAACTGAAAACATCAGTGTTATCAGTGCTGTTCCCAGGCTGAAAGTCAAAAAACACAGCACTACACCAGCTACCAGGAAGGAGAAAAATGACTGCTACTGCTGAACCCATGGCATTAATTCAGGAGTTAATCAGGTTTGCCACCAACTTACTGCTAGTTGCAGCTTAGCAAGAACCTTGTTTCTGCATGAGAGTTCGAGTTCTTTCAGATGTTTGCTGACACTGTCATACAAGCAGTAAATAACTGTCAGCATTTATAATGGTTTTTCTTTACCTGCCACGTCCTCACTGAAGTATCTCAGGAGCTCAATGAACCATTTGACTGACAAGGTTTTAAGAGACTTTTGTATGCGATAGTGTAATTGTAAGAAATACACACTCAAGAATTGATTTGTAGTCAACACTTCATGTTATAGAAACTTTACTTTTTAACTGCACAGTGCCTTTAAAGTGAGCTAAAGGTGGTTTTGAAGGTTACTGTGTGATAAAATTGCCAGCTGGATTTGTACATCCAGCATCAGCCAGATAAGCAAATTAGCAGTGAAATTTAAGATAACCCTGACTTAAAATACTTGGCTTTGATCAATACCTGCAGGAACTTTAAGAAGCAGAATTTCCAGTATGTTATTTCCTAATTATTTCTTGTACTATCATCAATAAAGTACATGCAAGTAGAAAAATTAATTACTTCCAAGTCATCACTGTTGTGGGGCAGCACTTGGTGCATGAGTGAAATGGATCACTGAGGTGTTGTTATGAAATTGTATTTAGAATTTTCTGAGATTTTGGAGCTAACTCTAACTTTCCAGTCATATCTTAATATTCTATCTTGTAAGCAAACTGCTAGCATCTTCAGACGAGTTCAGAGGGCTGTTTTCTGGACAAAAGTCACTTAAAAAGCTATCAGAGTTGTTTCACTACTTTGGTTATAGAGTCATAGAATCATAGACTAGTGAGGGTTGGAAAGGACCTTAAGATCATCTAGTTCCAACCCCCCTGCCATGGGCAGGGACACCTCAC
Organism: Forpus xanthops; assembly: GCA_032466535.1. Classification (NCBI taxonomy): domain Eukaryota; kingdom Metazoa; phylum Chordata; class Aves; order Psittaciformes; family Psittacidae; genus Forpus; species Forpus xanthops. The sequence goes on from JASSUY010010799.1 coordinate 9,732, forward strand.
ACTAAGCCATGCCACCCAAGGCTCTGTCCAACCTGGCTTTGAACACTGCCAGTCATGGAGCATTCACAACTTCCCTGGGAAACCCGTTCCAGTTCCTCACCACCCTTACAGTAAAGAATTTCTTCCTCATATCCAATCTAAACTTCCTCTGTTTATGTTTGAACCCTTTACCCCTTTTCCTATCACTACAGTCCCTAATGAGGAGTCCCTCCCCAGCATGCTTATAGCTCCCCTTCAGATACTGAAAGGCTGCTATGAGGTCTAAATATAAATGATAAATGTAACTTGGAATATCATTTATTATATAAATATAGTGTATGTATTTGGAATATATATAAATTATATTCCACCTCTGTAGTGTGAGCTTTCAACACTTCTGAATAGGTGTAATATCAGTACTGACTTAAATTAATTGTTGTAGTTTCTACTTCTACCATGTTGGAGGCTTATGAGCATCTAGAAACAGGTGAGCCCAAAATATTGATGTCATATCAAGGATAAATTATGGTCCTTAGGAATAGACTGAATAGATTTCAGCAGGAACATGTGCCAAATGGGATCCCATCTTGCTGCTTGTTTTGTAGTGATTGGTAGTTTACCTGGAGTTGCAAATAGTAGGTACACTAAAACCTGTAATAGTCTGTTTTGTTTCTTAGCTGAAAGCTGGGAGTGTGCTGGGAGTTTCCTGCTGATTGTAATAAATGAGTAAAAAGCCTTTTCTGATAAAGATTGCAAAGGAACATCTGCTACCTTTTTGTATTGTCAGCTTTGACTTCAGAAAAAGATTTCAGTGTAGACTTGAGATTTTGCACTGAGAACAGTGTTTTATTTTAGGTAGCGTGCCATGCCACATACAATCGTACTTTCATGCTCAGATGATGTGACAATTTAAGCTAAAAAGAGTAATGAGTCAGTGCTCATGTTTTGCTTCAGAATCATAGAATAGTTAGGATTGGGAATGACCTTAAGATCATCTAGTTCCAACCCTCCTGCATGAGCAAGGACACCTCCCACTGAACCATGCCACCCAATGCCCTGTCCAACCCGGTCTTGAACACTGCCAGTGATGGAGCATTTACAGCTTCCCTGGGCAACCCGTGCCAGTGCCTCACCACCCTTACAGTAAAGAATTTCTTCCTCAGATCCAGTCTAAACTTCACCTGTTTAAGTTTGAACCCGTTACCCCTTGTTCTCTCACTACAATCTCTCATGTAGAGACCCTCCCCAGCATCCCTATAGGCCCCCTTCAGATATAATTATTAAAGACTTAACCCTTCAGGTATTTTGAGGTATCTTCTACTGTTTAGAAATTGTATGTCTTTGGCTCGCAGGTCTTTCATTATTTGATTTTCTCAACACAAGTTTCTGATTGGACAGTAGCATACAACTGCATTTTCGAAGATATTACTCCCTTATAGATACTGTTATGTGTTTATCCTAAAATGCTGGTAACTACTGGTTTGCATAGCAGAGTTATAGTTGAAGTGTTTGAGATAGCTGAGTAGGTGTAGAAGGTAACTTGTCTTCATGTAAGTAAGTAGATTTTCAACCCGTTATGACAGCTCGGAAACAGTTCTGGATGTGGATAGGGATATAATGCACTGCTTTTGAGATTAAGCAAAGGAAAAATATTTATCCCTTTCTAAATCGTCTAGTACTTGAAGTAACCAAGCTGTAACATTTTTCAGACTCATAGAGTGAAGATTACAGTTTGTATTGATAATACATCTTCTTACATTAGTGTGGGTCTGTTCTCTTGCAACCTTCTGCAAAGTTAGCTTTCTTGCAGGTAAAACAATGAAACTGAGAATCACTATTATTTTTTTTCCTATAAATGTGTGTTTGGCTATACTTCTCAAAAGGAATAAAAGCTTTGTTTTGATTGTGGTAAGATAATAATAGTCTAAATTTTAAAACAAATTGTTTCTATATTAAGACACTTGCCAATTCTGTGCAATTAAATGAATCAATTTCTAGTGTTCTTGACCAGCTTTAGTGGTTCTTGACCAGCTTTAGTGAGATGTAGTTTTTACAGGAATTATCTGTAAGTTGGACTAATTTTAACATCCCTTTTGGAGAGATTACATGAGTGATAGCACTTCAATCAAATTTAAAGCTACAAAGAGGATTATTTCTTTCAAATAGAAAATATAAGCACGCTTAACAAAACTATAGCTTTTTTTTTTCTAGGTTCATGTCTAGAAAAAGAGTGATATATTTAGGGCATCAGAAAGAAGAGATTTGGTTTCTGAAGGGCTGGTCTTAGAGATTGTCCTGGGTTTGTATTGGGCCTGGTGGTGCGTGCCTGTAGCCCCAGCTAAGTGGGAGGCTTAGCCTCTTGCATTGCTTGAGCCCAGAAGTCCGGGGCTACAGTGCGCTATGCTGAGTGGGTGTCCGTGCTAAAACCGGCATCAATGTGGTAATCCCTGAGGTGCTGGGGCATGCCAGGTTGACTAAGGGGGACAGTTGTGAAGCAGCTGCATGGCTCTAAGTTACCAGGTGGGCTTAAACCAAGATGGAGTTATGCCAAGCATCTGCTTTTTTGCTGATCCTCCTGTGTTCACCACTTGGCAGGACATGTGGGACCCTCTTTTATAACAGCTGACTAAGGGTGAATCTTAATTTTGCTTGTTATAAACATACCGGGGGGGGTTGCCCAGAGGAAGTATGCAGGTTTCCTCTAAAACTTACAACTTAAAGTTTTTGAGCGATTTTGAAGAGCAGTATCAAAATATCCTTACCATGAGAATCCAAATACCTTGCATAAGGGTAGTGACTCTGAAAAAATTAAATGCAAATGTGGAACTGAACATATGTGTAGTTGGTATGGAAATTCAAGTCTGGATATAGGCCTTTCATCAGAATGTATCAAACTGCCTGTGAGGAATTAAAATGTAGATTGATTTAATAGCACCTCTGCTTCTGCTAAACTGCTTAAACATAAATCATGATGTTACTATGAGCTATATAGAGTTAGAAAATTCTCCCACATGTAGTAATTGTAATACTTCAAATGAGAGTACTTCTGACTCAGGACAGCAAGAAGGGCTTCTAATAGTGTGAATGTCTATATCTTTCTCCCCCCCTCTACAAAACTATATATAAAGCAATCTATAGACATATTACAGTAATAAACACTTGAGGGAATCTCCTGGGACTGAAATGTTGTTTGATTCTAGCAGTGGAATTTAAAGGTACCTCTCACTTCGTAATCTGAGAATCACAGAGCCTTTGAGTCCAACTGTAGCTGTAACACTGCCAAGTCCACCAGTACCATGTCCCTAAGTGCCACACCTACACAACTTTAACTTAGGAGTCATACTTGTTCTGCTCCAAACTTTTAAGTTATAGAGTGCAAATCTGCGTCCTTACTGCCTGCTGACTGTACATCTTTTCCAAATAGAAATTATCAAGATGCTGGAGGAATTGATGAAGGAATGCAGGTCCTACTGAAAACCTCTGGGAGTTCATATCTCAAGTGATTTGAAAAGTCACTTGCAGCTTTGTGGTGCAAGAACTTAAGGAAAATATAAAAGTTTTCCTTCCCAGTTCATGAGGAAAGAAACCATATGAAAATGAATACATATAAATATACTTGTATGTAAAAAGATATGTAAATATGTAAAAAGAACCCCACTTACATATGTACATAAAGATATATTCTTTTAATGAATGGAATCGAACACGGCAGTTGGCTTTATATATTTGAAAATACTTTCTTGAAAAATTAGTACTTGACTAATACAATCATTATAGAACAGTTTTCAGGTTTAACTAGGCATGTTCCCACTTCTGACAGGGTACAGAAGTGTACTGTCAGAAGCTGGATTGTGTCTTTCCTAAACCTAGCTTGGAGCACAGTGTTAGGAGATGTAACGATAGCAAAGTTTGGTTGTTTTTTTTGGTTTTGTTTTTTTTTTTTGGGGGGGGGGGTGGAGTTGTAGTTTGTTTTGATTTTTTTTTTCTGTTGTGTGGTGGTTTTTTTTTGTGGTAGGTTTTGGTTTTTGTTTTTTTTTTTTTTTTGTTTTTTGTAGGTGCTATATTTGATATGTGACTCCTAGCCCTGCGCTATTTAAAGCCTCTCCAAATGCTACCTGACAGTATGCTGGAGAATGCTGACATCTCTAGGAAAAGAGTATGTTCAAAAAAGCAGTTTTTTATAGACAAGACAAAAGTTGAGGGAAAAGACACTTCTTCCATGTGCTACATCCACAGAAGAACTTACAGCTTGTGCTGCAGAGCTCAGCACCACCTAAATTTTAGACAATCTGGTAGCTGAAAGCTAGACATAGTTTTGCTTTAGGCTAATTCTCATTGTGGGGAGATACCGTGGTTTAAACCCTCTAGGAAGAAGAGAAATAACTGCTACAGCTGAAACCAGGACAGGAGAAGTAGTGCTGCAGAGTGGTGTATGCAAAACTAGAGAGCTAAGAAGGAGCTTGTCAGTTACAGATACACAGGACCTAAACTTGGTGTGTAGGTTCCTATGTTTGGTTTATAAAGAGGCTTTAAATGGTGATAAAGGAATATTTCTCTATTAGATCAGTGGACAGCTGATCTAGCTGAAGATAGCCATGCTCACTGTGGGGGAAGTTGACCTTTCAAGGCCAACTATGATTCCCTTCATGTAGTCATTCTCTTGATGGTTTAGATCTTAAAAGCTATATAGCCTATTTGGGAATTTGGCAAAGTGATGAATATTTGATGGAAGTTGGATGAGGGTTGAACCTGGGTTGTTAGACCTGGCACTTGAATTTTGTTGCATTTGTAGAAAAGGTTGATTAAAAGATGTGGGCAAAACTTAGCCTGAGCAAATTCTGTATAAATCCTGAGCTATCTAATTTTAAACAGACTAATCCCAGGTATTTTTGAAAACTATTAATGCATGATTTGGGCTACTAGGCTTCCAAGATATCGGTAATTAAAGACTCTTGTGTGTTCAGAGATTATGTTCTCTGCACATGTGCCTAGCATCTGAGTTGTACTGTTCAAAATATACCTAGGGCTGCCCACTTCATACAGACACCCAGCTGACTGCCCAATTATGGCACTGTCTTCACAGTTCTTTTGTACCTGGACAAAAACTCTCATCACCGCGCTCTGAGGGCGAACTCTGTATGTATATTGCAGGCATCTATTGATGTCAAAGAGAAAAAACTTGTGTAGACAATTGCTCTGCGATATGTCCACAAGCCAAGAGTTGGTAGTGGCGTTCTGACCGGAGGATGATGTGCCTGGTTGGCAGCAAATTATTATTTTTGTGATCTTGGAAGTATTCCAAATGTAGCTAGATTGATTCTACAAGCCTGAAAAAAGCTACATTTAATAATAATCAGGCAAAAGAGCATTCATTTCTTTTTCATCCCAGCGTGTTGCCCCACTGAACAAAGGATTTATCATACTGTGGAACCAGTGCTACTCGTGAAGTGTTTGGAACCAGCATTGATGTGCAAGACTTGCTGAGCAGACAAGTGATGCCAGCTTGAAGTGGTAACAATAGAAATCCACATTTCACCAACAGGAATGCTGCCTTCTTTCAGAGCTTTTTCTTTAGAAAAAGCTGAAGATCAGCATCCTGACAAGCTGGCATCCTCCTACAGTGGAGCAAGGAGCTGTTTTAATGCCTTTCAACTCTTTCCACAGATTTGCAGTGCAACTACAGAAGTCATGTGAGGTTGGTTCTGTCTCATCCTCTTAGCAATGTGTGAACAGTCTCTGTTTTGACAGGCTTGTTGGATGTGTCATCACAGTTCCCAGTAAGGATCCCAGTTCTCCTGCCAAAGACACAGTGACAAGTACGTCATTCGGGCTTGGCAAATCTACAATTGGACTGGATGAGTAATATGCAGAAAGGCTGCTTTTTGTATATGAGAATTTCTATCTTATGGAACGTACTCTAAATAGAAATGTTTCCATATTAGCGTCCTGTTTTAGGCTAGTGCCTGAACTAATCTTTGTAGCAGCAGCTCTGGGTTGTCTGATACGATGGGGATGTCTTGAACTGAAGAGTTCATCTCATTAAAAAAAAAAAAACAAACCAAAAGAAAGGGCATATCACTGCTGATAGTGTTCTTTTTAATCATACTCTGTTTCTGAAGGTTCTTATGTAGATTTACCTACTCAGTTGAAATTTAACATAGGACTTAACTTACTGTTCTCCAGTGACTTTTTTTAGGCTTTGATTTTTATCTTTGTCTTTCAATTTATGTTTTTAAATGCTTTTTCAGGGTTGTCATCTAGTCCTGTGGGCAGATGATCTCCAAGTCCTTTGAAGAATCCACTCATTTCATACAATAATGTTGCAAAATTTATTCAAGCACAGTTGGACTTGCATTTAAGAAATCTGATTGCATAGTTGAGTTCTAAGTTATGATCATCTCCTGGATAAAAGAATCTATATACTTTGTACCTAGTGCCCTGCTGCTGCTCTCTGGTAAGGGGGGTGTATTATTTGGACTATTTCCAAAACTGTTCTCAGCGATTCTTTTGCAGATCTTCAGCTCTTTAACTGCAAAGATTATGTTGCTAGTTGGCAGATGTACTTTTTTTAATTTCCCTTAAACTTTATCACAGCTCATATAGCATCATCATTTTTTGAAATATGCCAGTACTCCCAAATCTGCAACGCTCCTGTGTGAGCATTTGCTGTTGTAAAACGTTATGTATTAGACTTGGCTATTAAATTGCATGCTGTGTGAGAGCTGTTCTCCATACCATAATGGATTCAGCTAGCTGCTCTTGTTCCTGCTGTTATGAAGAGAATCCTTTGTAGCTACCTACACTGGCTGTCATCTGTATGAAGAAGAAAACCTCAAAACCTATCTAATGTGCTCCAGTGGGAAGTTTGGCAGAGTATCTCTGAAGTCACCGAGCCCCAGCAAGCCATATCCAGGTTTTAACTATCCTTAAAGTATTCCTAGTTGTTTGTTTGCCATTTAGTCTCTTGAGCTAGTAATGAGTCATATTCTTTGCATCTTATATTTCAGATGACTAGTTCTTAGTTATGAAAAATGATCTTCTACGGCAGTGATATGTTTAATTTTTAAAAATTCCTAACATGGAAACTGTTACCCCAAAGTATTAAAATTACTTTTGTTACAGCTTGTCTTGCCCCAGAGATGGGAACCTTAAGTGTAATTTTCATAATGTGGATGCTTATGTTACATTCTATTAATACGTATTTTGATGTAACATATAAAGTCTGGTGTAAATTATTTTGCATTTAAGCATTCTTTGGGTTATCAAAGGCGAAAATTATCAAAACCAGGGATGGGGTCAGGATCTCAGTCTTGAATACAGATTTATTTCGGTTTTATTAGTGAAATAAATAAAAAATGTCTACAGAAGTGAAACGGTGCCCATTTGAAGAAAGAACAATTGTACATTGTCCCTTAGGTGTGGTGGAAAAGGACGAAGATGAAACTGAGTCATGTTGAACTGCTTAATAGCTTGCTGCCAAAAGGGGCCCTGTTGCATCCAGTGCTTGCCTGATCTGTTTGTGAGCTGATTGTTTGCACTACAGTCTTACTGTAATAGCAAAAATAACCAGAGACTAGAGGTGTAGAAGAGGGAGTAGGAATGCATAAGAAATTAAGAGTGCCCATGTCAGGTCTGCAGACTTGGATATTAAGATGGATGTGATGCTCTCTTAGCCACTCTGGAGGTCACTTACCTAGTTAAGTGAGACCTATGTTGTGAGGAAGTCTGGTTACCAAGGATTCCTTTTCCATCTTTTCCCTTTCCTATCTCTGGCTGTTACCACACTCTGATCTTACTTAATCTTTACTTCTGAGCTGGTAGTATATACCATCTGTGTGGGCTTTTGTTGGTTATGTTTTGTTTTTCAACATTTAATGCATCTTTTTTGAGTGCTTTGCTCTATCCTAACTGGAATTAAATGTGGTCTAAACAGCAAGTTGGTAACATGACATTTTTCACACAAAATGCAGCAGGTCTTGGGTATGCCTTAGCAGTGAGCACCTCCCTTGTGTGTGATACTCCCAGGTATCCAGAGCAACAGAGTTGCGTGGACTAGGAAGTAGCTGTCACCTGCAGGGGGAAAAGGCAAGCTCTTTAAACAGGTCGCTGCCAGAGAGTTCTTGGATTGTACTGAGGCACTGCAGTGCATACACTTGCTTCTTTGAAATCCATGAGGACTCCATCTCATCACAGGGATGAGATGACTTACCATCACCTGCCTGTTCCTTAACAAGTGTTTCCACTACTTAAGCAGGTGGTCTTACAGCTACCTATGAAGCAAGCTAGGCTGACTTTCATGCTCCAACAAGGAGCCCAGAATCACCTTTTAGACAAAAGCAAAAGGGAAGGGCTTTAATTACAATAAAAGGTAATCGTCAATCCTGTAAAGTACGAACACAGGGAAGGACTCCTCTGTGGCTTGGAGTGTGTCTCAACATGTATTGCTAAGATCATCAAAGGATTTACTATGCTTTTGCTGTGCTAGTCTTCACTGAAAGTGTCCCATGGTTGACTAGATTTAATCCAGTGACAAAATGGTAAAACCTAGCTTGCATTAAAATGAACCAGATTAAGAGATCATTTTGTTAAAATACTTCTAAGATGGGTTAAGCCTGTTCAAGTTAATCCTAAAATAAAACACTCCCCCGTGCTTCTGAAAGGCTGACATCAGACCCTCAGTTATTTTGGGGAATTCAGTAATGATGTGTCGGAACACTGAAAAAAAAGAGCAAGTCTAGTGTTTCACTTGGGGAGCTGAAAGTCATAGTCAGGAGAAGCCTAGCCCAGTCAGCTTCTAAGAAAATATTTGAATAATTAGTAAATGCCTGAAAGCTTTCCAGCAGTTAAGTAATAATTGATAAGAGTTTTGCTGAAATCAATTTTCTACTCTAAGAAAGGTATAGGTATTGTGGGCAGAAAAAAGGGATTCTGGCTTTAGAAGGCAGTTTGACAGTCCTGATGGCATTCTGATAAGCAATCTCAGGAAACCTGCTCATGGGTAAACATAGGAGCAGCTAGGGAACTGCACTCAGAAGGTGCTAACTGATCATTAGTAGACTAGGACAAATATGACAGGTTGGGCAATGCTGTCTGTCTTGGCTCCGGTGTGTGATAGAATAGACTATGATTCGTGTTAAAAGAGGAAATAGAGAAGTAAACGTATAATGAGGCAATATTATAAATCCTCACCCATAGCTTCTTATATAAGGAAAAGCAAGTGTCTGGAAAACATAGGGTTAAAATACTTTTAGCCTAGCTTAGAAAACATTGTTTGTATTGTAAGTCTGTGGTGTGACAACAGAATTTAGTAGTTTTCTTTTTATCAGTTAGCTTGGAAACAGTGTCTCCCAAAAATCTGCTAGCTCCAAATACTCCTTATCTACCTGTATTGTGTTGCTTATCTCTTGTACTAAAGTCACAGTGCTCTTGTAGATTCAGCTGGCTTCAACTAATTATAATTGCAGTTACAATTGTGCCAAAGGTGAAAAGTACACCCTGAGGAAGACTCTTTACTTCATCGTAAGACCCCAGCCCAAGACCACCAAGAGGCAGTGCACATGCAGAAAGGACTGGCAAAGTCATTTTAATACGAAGCGAGAGCAGGTTCACATATGTATCAAATGTTGCATCATACTGTTGAATAGGTAAAAGTGTACCATATATACTGTGGCCATGCCTTAGGTAAGATGTGCGTGTTGGTGGAACAACTCCCCGTGCAGCCAGTGCTGTTTGCTTAACTTTATTCGCTTAATAAATTGAAATTGCCAATTTTATCCTTGGTCATTTATTGCAAGTGTTACACAATGGTAACATTATGGATGAATATGGATGGTAACTTTAATAATCTTGAAAATAGTCTGGGGAAGAGTGCAAGCACTGCGAATAAAAGAATAAAATTTAAAGCTATCTGACAAATGACAGGGATGGGTGATGTGATCATGCAGAATGCAAAAATGAAGAACAAGTGACTACTAGTCCTAGCTTAGAAAAGGCCCTGGAAATTGCTCTGCATTACAAGCTAAAAAAAGTAGACCTTGTGGCTACTATCTTTTTCATCCCTTAACAAATTGATGGGAGCACATAAAAGAGTAGCTGACTGTGAGATCTTTTTTCCACTAAACAATCTGGAGGCTTGACCTGGAATATCTGCTCTTCAGAAGGGTATCAGCAAATAGGAGAAAATTCCCTGGAGGATGCCAGGAATGATTAGGTGTTAAAATATGACTTACATGGACAGGCTGCATGAACTTCTGGGGAAAACCAATGAAGTACTGGAGCTCATTGTTTAGGAAAGTCATGAAGTCTGTCATGGAAGATCTCTGTCTAGCCTGTTCTTTAGCACATTTGAAGGGAAGTGCCTGTCTTCACTGTGTCAAGGAGCTGCAAGATCCTGCATTAGCTTCTAAGTGCTTAAACAGTTAAAGGTTTCCTGTCATGTTAACTAGCACACATTAGAGCCCCTATCTCTAACATCTGTTTTCCAAAAGCCCCTTAGTGGTGGGCAATGCTTCTAAACTGCTGTTCAAGATTTTATGCTAGTTGTATCTATTACTTTCCACTGGTGAGAATCTGGGAGAAGGAAATTGGAGGCTGGTTACATTTTATAGGATGGTAATAGTTCCATGTTGATTTAAAACAGTTATAGGTGTTTCAGAGGCTGAATTAACTTCGAATGAAGAAGTGGCCTATCTGAAATTAATTTCTAGTTTTAGTGGTTTGCACAATAAGTAATTCATGGTTGGTGGGGTTTTTTTGTTGTTGATTTTTTTTTGTTTGGTTGGTCGGTTTTGGGAGGGGTTGGGTGGATTTTTTTTGTGTTTTGTTTGTTTGTTTGTGTGCATGGATTTGTTTTTTTTGTGGTGGTTTTCTTTTTTGTGGTTTTTTGTTTGGTTTTGCGTTTTGTTGTTGTTGCAGTTGGTTGAGTTTTGGGGTTTTTGGTTTTTCTTTTTTTTTTGGAGGAGGGGTTCCAAAAATTGTCCTGGCACAGATGAAAAAAAAAAAAAAATTGCGACTGTGACTTCAGCTGTTATCTGTGTAAGATGGAGAAAAACCAAGGCTGAATATCCCCTCATGGTGACTGCTCAGCAATGAGAATAAATTGAGACAGAAAAAAAAATAGATCTCTCAAAAGCTGTAAATCAATTTTAGGGACATAAAATTGCCAGTGGAAACAGGCTGATTGGGGACAGGCTTTCAGAAAGTTAAGCAAGTAGTTCAGAGAAAATCAAAATGTTGCACGTCAGTGATGTACCTTCTCTTTCCCTACCCATCCTCTCTTAAAGAATACTGGTGTTCCTGTTTTCATACTGGGGCACTGATAAGAGCTATTCAGTTAAGGATAGCAAGAAAATGCTTTTTAAAATTGACTGCAGATAGAACTTGTAGAAGTCATTGCAGCTGATTTAATGACTTATTCTTCACACGTTAGAGATTCATCTTAGCTGTCTGTGCATTACTTACAGATGAGCTTGCATATATGTTCCATTCTTGGGAACTGAATTTAAGCTACTTCATGATATTTTTTTTTTTTGACTCTTTATTGTATATCTGTAGAGCCAGATAAGAACCTTTTCCATATTTTCTAGAATTTCTTCTTTTCAGGGTTCTCATCTTCATTAATTCTAATATGTAACAATAGATAATAAACATAAAGATATGTCAGTATGGGTCAGACCAAACACCTGTTCACCTTTCAGGATTCTGAAATGTCAGGGAAGGAGATAAAAATATTTTGAATGTGTAGTTACGCTTTGTAAAGCATCATCTCAGTATCCATTGGTTTGTTTGGGTCTTGCCTTTTCTGTTTCCAGCCAGGATTCTTCCCTCATTTTTTTTTTCACTTCCTTTGCTTTTTCTTTTCTGACTGGCATATGCATGAAAAGTTCTTTGGAACTAGACGATCTTGAGGTCCCTTCCAACCCTAACTATTCTATGATTCTATGATTCTATTAACAAGGAAGAACATCTATCTCTTTTTTCCCAGACTTTCTCATTTGTCTCTCTTGCGCTAGTAATTTGAACCCATTTTTGTTTCATGTGCTGCTGAACAGCTTGTGAGTTCTTGTCTTTTATCTGCTCAAGGATTCTTTTTCTCTGTGTTTTTACTGTCATTCTTTAAGAACTGGAAAAATCTCTCCCTTCCCCACCATAATTTTATTCTTGCCTCCTAGTTATTCTAGTTAACAAAATTTGTTTAGAGAACTACAGTCTCAAATTCTGTGCTCCTCCTCTGAAGGTGGGTTAACAGTATCTTTCTGTAATTTCTGTGCAAGTTTGCTCTTACTGTCATCTTTTCAGCTAACTTTTCCAATTCATATGAATCAACTGTAAAAAAATGTCTTTTTGTTTACTCCAACTTAGAGGAGGGAAGAGGTGGTCTACTATTCTTTTACTCGTAGACATTGATGAAAAATATTCTATTGTACTTGTTTCCACAAGGGATGTTTAGATACTAAACTATCACCATGTTGAGCATTTCAGAACATTTCAGTAGGTGTTAAAAAAATTCTTATACCTCTCATCTGCTTGGTTTGCTCTAACATAGTCCTTGTACTATGATGGAGGGGTTAGGGTTTTTTTCTTTTCCTTCCTTTTGTCTCCTTATCTCATTGGCATGGATATAATGCCAGTCCCATGTAGCCGTATGGCATTTAGTTGATTTACAGCCTAGGCAGAGGAGTATTATTTTAACCTCATCTGTTTTTCAGTCATGAGTAACAGTAATTGGAGAAAGAGACAGATGGGCATGGGGATTGGGTGTGACTGTACATGAACTTCTAACCTGGAAGATTTGGTTTTGGATTTCCTTTTGGTTTTACTTAAACTGTAGCCTTGTCCTTAGATAATCCCAGTTGTGCGTTCTTTCAAGCTCTGTTACAACTCTATTACAATAAACAGTTACTAAAGGAGAGGTTTACACTTTCCTCTTTTAGTAGTGCCCTTGGCCACTTATAGAGAATATCATTCTTTCTAGCCTACCTGTAGTGGGTTGACCATGGCCAGCAGCTAAGCACCCACCCAGTTGCTCACTTCCCTCACCCTCCTGTGGCTTGGTGGGGGAAAGAATCAGAAAAGGAAAATAAAAAAAAACCTGTGACTTGGAATAAAGACACTTTATTAGATGGAAAAAATCTGTGCACCCAAGCAAAGCAAAAAAAGGAATTTATTCATTACTTCCCATCTGCAGGGAGATGTTCAGCTGCTTCATGGACAGCAGAGCTTCCTCATGCATAGCGCTTACTTGACAAATGCCATAACTGTGAATGTCCTCCCACCTCCTATGCTCCCCAAGGTTTTGTTGTTGAGCACATCATATGGTATGGGTTATCCCTTTGGTCAGTGACAGTCAGCTGTCCTGGCTGTCCCCTCCCAAATTCTTGCCCACCCCCAGCTTACCCACTGGGGAGCACCATGAGAAATGGAGATGGCCTTGATGCTATGTGAGCACTGTACATCAACTGCTGAAATACTGGGGTGTTATTAATACTAATCTTGACACAAATCCAAAACACAGCATCGTACTGCCCACTATGAAGACACTTTAACTCCATCCCAGCCTCAGTACAGTAATGGATACCTAAATGGATCTTTTCTCCTTAGTTGCCATATTCATCAGCTCTGTGCAGCTCATTGTTGTCTGTGAATGTCACACAGTTGTTCCTGTTTACAGATGTTTCTTGTGGGGGGATACAAGTGGTTTTTTTTCTCCGAATCAGTACAGGGTTGAAGATTCCTTAAAGTGCTTAATTACCTGGAAAAATACATATTACCACCCTCAAACAGAAAAATCTATAAAGGAAGTCTGAGGAAAGAACAGAGTACCATGTTCTATGGCTTTGATTCAGGCTTTGGCTATATTTTCTTCTTAATTCCTGGCAGCATCAAATTCCCTCCAAGATTCACAGGTACACCCCTGAAGTTTCTGTTCCCATGTAATTTTTACTGAACTTGGTTGAAAAAAAGAGATCAGATGGAAGGTTAAAGGCTATTTAGGAAAGACAGATCAGGTAGGTGGGGAGGGGGAGTTGCTCTTTATGTTAGGGATAGGCTGGAGAGTATGGTACTCTGTCTTGGAATAGGTGAGCAGTTGACAGAGAGTTTACGGTCAGGGTTAAAGGGAGAACAGCGATGGGAGACATTATTGTGGGGATCTGTTACAGACCGCCTGACCAAGAGGACTCGGGGGATGAAGCACACTATAGACAGATAGGAATAGCCTCACACTCGCAGGCCCTTGTTCCCATGGGGGACTTCAACCACCCTGATATCTGTTGGAGGGATGGTATGGCTTGGCACAAGCAATCCAGGAAGTTCCTCGATTGTGTGGAAGACAACTTCTTTCTGCAAGTAATAGAGGAGCCAACAAGGAGAGGTGCTGTGCTTGACCTCGTCCTCACCAGCAGGGAAGGGCTGTTTGGAAATGTGACACTCCAGGGCAGCCTTGGTTGTAGCGATCATGAGATGGTCGAATTCGAGATCCTCAGGACAGTGAGAAGGGCGTGCAGCAAACTCAGTGCCCTGGACTTCAAGAGAGCAGACTTCGGCCTCTTCAGGAACCTGCCCAGTAAGATTCCATGGACTATAGCCCTAGGGGGAAGGAGGGCCAAGACTGTTGGTTGATATTCAAGGATCACCTGCTGCAAGCTCAGGAGTGATACATCCCTACTAGAAGGAAGTGCTGCAG